>JAWPHD010024327.1:0-19525 GCA_037043455.1 Cyrtodaria siliqua | reverse complement strand
TCAAAACCTGTATCAAGACACAACGTTAATCGCTTTTTCAAGTGAGCCCAGAAGATTGCATGTACAAGCCATGACAAGCCAACAATGCGTTCCACCGTAAGTTTTTTCATATGTATACGTACTTTCAACAGATATGCACAAGTTCAGAAATGAAACGGGCACTCTATTGGCACGCAGAATGATACTTGTTGACATTTCATTGCCAAGGGACGTAATACGTGTACGGGAAAAATAGGATAAACAGAGATAAACTTAGATTTTTACGCGATCTGATAGTACATATGATTATTATTCATAATAGTAATACGTATAGAATATGTACAATATTATCTGGCTTGTTGTTTATGATTGTTAATATTGCTATTGTTATAATTATTTGCAAGCAAACCTGTATCAAGACACAACGTTAATCGCTTCTCAAGTGAGCCCAGAAGTTGCATGTACAAGCCCTGACAAGCCAACAATGCGTTCCACTCGTAAGTTTTTCATAATGTATTACGTACTTTCAACAGATATCCACAAGTCAGAAATGAAACGGGCACTCTATGGCACGCAGAAATGATACTTGTTGACATTTCATTGCCAAGGGACGTAATACGTGTACGGGAAAATAGGATAAACAGAGATAACTTAGATTTTTACGCGATCTGATAGTACATATGATTATTATTCATAATAGTAATACGTATAGAATATGTACAATATTATCTGGCTTGTTGTTTATGATTGTTAATATGACTATTGTTATAAATTATTGCAGCAAACCTGTATCAAGACACAACGTTAATCGCTTTTCAAGTGAGCCCAGAAGTTGCATGTACAAGCCATGACAAGCCAACAATGCGTTCCACCGTAAGTTTTTTCATATGTATATGTACTTTCAACAGATATGCACAAGTCAGAAATGAAACGGGCACTCTATGGCACGCAGAATGATACTTGTTGACATTTCATTGCCAAGGGACGTAATACGTGTACGGGAAAATAGGATAAACAGAGATAACTTAGATTTTTACGCGATCTTGATAGTACATATGATTATTATTGATAATAGTAATACGTATAGAATATGTACAATATTATCTGGCTTGTTGTTATGATTGTTAATATGACTATTGTTATAATTATTGCAGCAAACCTGTATCAAGACACAACGTTAATCGCTTTTCAAGTGAGCCCAGAAGTTGCATGTACAAGCCATGACAAGCCAACAATGCGTTCCACCGTAAGTTTTTCATATGTATATGTGCACTTTCAACAGATATGCACACATCAGAAATGAAACGTGCACTCTATGGCACACAGAATGATACTTGTTGACATTTCATTGCCAAGGGACGTAATACGTGTACGGGAAAATAGGATAAACAGAGATAACTTAGATTTTTACGCGATCTGATAGTACATATGATTATTATTCATAATAGTAATACGTATAGAATATGTACAATATTATCTGGCTTGTTGTTATGATTGTTAATATGACTATTGTTATAATTATTGCAGCAAACCTGTATCAAGACACAACGTTAATCGCTTTTCAAGTGAGCCCAGAAGTTGCATGTACAAGCCATGACAAGCCAACAATGCGTTCCACCGTAAGTTTTTCATATGTATACGTACTTTCAACAGATATGCACAAGTCAGAAATGAAACGGGCACTCTATGGCACGCAGAATGATACTTGTTGACATTTCATTGCCAAGGGACGTAATACGTGTACGGGAAAATAGGATAAACAGAGATAACTTAGATTTTTACGCGATCTGATAGTACATATGATTATTATTCATAATAGTAATACGTATAGAATATGTACAATATTATCTGGCTTGTTGTTATGATTGTTAATATGACTATTGTTATAATTATTGCAGCAAACCTGTATCAAGACACAACGTTAATCGCTTTTCAAGTGAGCCCAGAAGTTGCATGTACAAGCCATGACAAGCCAACAATGCGTTCCACCGTAAGTTTTTCATATGTATACGTACTTTCAACAGATATGCACAAGTCAGAAATGAAACGGGCACTCTATGGCACGCAGAATGATACTTGTTGACATTTCATTGCCAAGGGACGTAATACGTGTACGGGAAAATAGGATAAACAGAGATAACTTAGATTTTTACGCGATCTGATAGTACATATGATTATTATTCATAATAGTAATACGTATAGAATATGTACAATATTATCTGGCTTGTTGTTATGATTGTTAATATTGCTATTGTTATAATTATTGCAGCAAACCTGTATCAAGACACAACGTTAATCGCTTCTCAAGTGAGCCCAGAAGTTGCATGTACAAGCCCTGACAAGCCAACAATGCGTTCCACCGTAAGTTTTTCATATGTATACGTACTTTCAACAGATATCCACAAGTCAGAAATGAAACGGCACTCTATGGCACGCAGAATGATACTTGTTGACATTTCATTGCCAAGGGACGTAATACGTGTACGGGAAAATAGGATAAACAGAGATAACTTAGATTTTTACGCGATCTGATAGTACATATGATTATTATTCATAATAGTAATACGTATAGAATATGTACAATATTATCTGGCTTGTTGTTATGATTGTTAATATGACTATTGTTATAATTATTGCAGCAAACCTGTATCAAGACACAACGTTAATCGCTTTTCAAGTGAGCCCAGAAGTTGCATGTACAAGCCATGACAAGCCAACAATGCGTTCCAGCGTAAGTTTTTCATATGTATACGTACTTTCAACAGATATGCACAAGTCAGAAATGAAACGGGCACTCTATGGCACGCAGAATGATACTTGTTGACATTTCATTGCCAAGGGACGTAATACGTGTACGGGAAAATAGGATAAACAGAGATAACTTAGATTTTTACGCGATCTGATAGTACATATGATTATTATTCATAATAGTAATACGTATAGAATATGTACAATATTATCTGGCTTGTTGTTATGATTGTTAATATTGCTATTGTTATAATTATTGCAGCAAAACCTGTATCAAGACACAACGTTAATCGCTTCTCAAGTGAGCCCAGAAGTTGCATGTACAAGCCCTGACAAGCCAACAATGCGTTCCACCGTAAGTTTTTCATATGTATACGTACTTTCAACAGATATCCACAAGTCAGAAATGAAACGGGCACTCTATGGCACGCAGAATGATACTTGTTGACATTTCATTGCCAAGGGACGTAATACGTGTACGGGAAAATAGGATAAACAGAGATAACTTAGATTTTTACGCGATCTGATAGTACATATGATTATTATTCATAATAGTAATACGTATAGAATATGTACAATATTATCTGGCTTGTTGTTATGATTGTTAATATTGCTATTGTTATAATTATTGCAGCAAACCTGTATCAAGACACAACGTTAATCGCTTTTCAAGTGAGCCCAGAAGTTGCATGTACAAGCCATGACAAGCCAACAATGCGTTCCACCGTAAGTTTTTCATATGTATACGCACTTTCAACAGATATGCACACATCAGAAATGAAACGGGCACTCTATGGCACGCAGAATGATACTTGTTGACATTTCATTGCCAAGGGACGTAATACGTGTACGGGAAAATAGGATAAACAGAGATAACTTAGATTTTTACGCGATCTGATAGTACATATGATTATTATTCATAATAGTAATACGTATAGAATATGTACAATATTATCTGGCTTGTTGTTATGATTGTTAATATGACTATTGTTATAATTATTGCAGCAAACCTGTATCAAGACACAACGTTAATCGTTTTTCAAGTGAGCCCAGAAGTTGCATGTACAAGCCATGACAAGCCAACAATGCGTTCCACCGTAAGTTTTTTATATGTATACGCACTTTCAACAGATATGCACACATCAGAAATGAAACGTGCACTCTATGGCACGCAGAATGATACTTGTTGACATTTCATTGCCAAGGGACGTAATACGTGTACGGGAAAATAGGTGAAACAGAGATAACTTAGATTTTTACGCGATCTGATAGTACATATGATTATTATTCATAATAGTAATACGTATAGAATATGTACAATATTATCTGGCTTGTTGTTATGATTGTTAATATGACTATTGTCATAATTATTGCAGCAAACCTGTATCAAGACACAACGTTAATCGCTTTTCAAGTGAGCCCAGAAGTTGCATGTACAAGCCATGACAAGCCAACAATGCGTTCCACCGTAAGTTTTTCATATGTATACGCACTTTCAACAGATATGCACACATCAGAAATGAAACGTGCACTCTATGGCACGCAGAATGATACTTGTTGACATTTCATTGCCAAGGGACGTAATACGTGTACGGGAAAATAGGATAAACAGAGATAACTTAGATTTTTACGCGATCTGATAGTACATATGATTATTATTCATAATAGTAATACGTATAGAATATGTACAATATTATCTGGCTTGTTCTTATGATTGTTAATATTGCTATTGTTATAATTATTGCAGCAAACCTGTATCAAGACACAACGTTAATCGCTTCTCAAGTGAGCCCAGAAGTTGCATGTACAAGCCATGACAAGCCAACAATGCGTTCCACCGTAAGTTTTTCATATGTATACGTACTTTCAACAGATATGCACAAGTCAGAAATGAAACGGGCACTCTATGGCACGCAGAATGATACTTGTTGACATTTCATTGCCAAGGGACGTAATACGTGTACGGGAAAATAGGATAAACAGAGATAACTTAGATTTTTACGCGATCTGATAGTACATATGATTATTATTCATAATAGTAATACGTATAGAATATGTACAATATTATCTGGCTTGTTGTTATGATTGTTAATATGACTATTGTTATAATTATTGCAGCAAACCTGTATCAAGACACAACGTTAATCGCTTTTCAAGTGAGCCCAGAAGTTGCATGTACAAGCCATGACAAGCCAACAATGCGTTCCACCGTAAGTTTTTCATATGTATACGCACTTTCAACAGATATGCACACATCAGAAATGAAACGTGCACTCTATGGCACGCAGAATGATACTTGTTGACATTTCATTGCCAAGGGACGTAATACGTGTACGGGAAAATAGGATAAACAGAGATAACTTAGATTTTTACGCGATCTGATAGTACATATGATTATTATTCATAATAGTAATACGTATAGAATATGTACAATATTATCTGGCTTGTTGTTATGATTGTTAATATTGCTATTGTTATAATTATTGCAGCAAACCTGTATCAAGACACAACGTTAATCGCTTCTCAAGTGAGCCCAGAAGTTGCATGTACAAGCCATGACAAGCCAACAATGCGTTCCACCGTAAGTTTTTCATATGTATACGTACTTTCAACAGATATCCACAAGTCAGAAATGAAACGGGCACTCTATGGCACGCAGAATGATACTTGTTGACATTTCATTGCCAAGGGACGTAATACGTGTACGGGAAAATAGGATAAACAGAGATAACTTAGATTTTTACGCGATCTGATAGTACATATGATTATTATTCATAATAGTAATACGTATAGAATATGTACAATATTATCTCTGGCTTGTTGTTATGATTGGTAATATGACTATTGTTATAATTATTGCAGCAAACCTGTATCAAGACACAACGTTAATCGCTTTTCAAGTGAGCCCAGAAGTTGCATGTACAAGCCATGACAAGCCAACAATGCGTTCCACCGTAAGTTTTTCATATGTATACGCACTTTCAACAGATATGCACACATCAGAAATGAAACGTGCACTCTATGGCACGCAGAATGATACTTGTTGACATTTCATTGCCAAGGGACGTAATACGTGTACGGGAAAATAGGATAAACAGAGATAACTTAGATTTTTACGCGATCTGATAGTACATATGATTATTATTCATAATAGTAATACGTATAAAATATGTACAATATTATCTGGCTTGTTCTTATGATTGTTAATATTGCTATTGTTATAATTATTGCAGCAAACCTGTATCAAGACACAACGTTAATCGCTTCTCAAGTGAGCCCAGAAGTTGCATGTACAAGCCATGACAAGCCAACAATGCGTTCCACCGTAAGTTTTTCATATGTATACGTACTTTCAACAGATATCCACAAGTCAGAAATGAAACGGGCACTCTATGGCACGGAGAATGATACTTGTTGACATTTCATTGCCAAGGGACGTAATACGTGTACGGGAAAATAGGATAAACAGAGATAACTTAGATTTTTACGCGATCTGATAGTACATATGATTATTATTCATAATAGTAATACGTATAGAATATGTACAATATTATCTGGCTTGTTGTTATGATTGGTAATATGACTATTGTTATAATTATTGCAGCAAACCTGTATCAAGACACAACGTTAATCGCTTTTCAAGTGAGCCCAGAAGTTGCATGTACAAGCCATGACAAGCCAACAATGCGTTCCACCGTAAGTTTTTCATATGTATACGCACTTTCAACAGATATGCACACATCAGAAATGAAACGTGCACTCTATGGCACGCAGAATGATACTTGTTGACATTTCATTGCCAAGGGACGTAATACGTGTACGGGAAAATAGGATAAACAGAGATAACTTAGATTTTTACGCGATCTGATAGTACATATGATTATTATTCATAATAGTAATACGTATAGAATATGTACAATATTATCTGGCTTGTTCTTATGATTGTTAATATTGCTATTGTTATAATTATTGCAGCAAACCTGTATCAAGACACAACGTTAATCGCTTCTCAAGTGAGCCCAGAAGTTGCATGTACAAGCCATGACAAGCCAACAATGCGTTCCACCGTAAGTTTTTCATATGTATACGTACTTTCAACAGATATCCACAAGTCAGATATGAAACGGGCACTCTATGGCACGCAGAATGATACTTGTTGACATTTCATTGCCAAGGGACGTAATACGTGTACGGAAAAATAGGATAAACAGAGATAACTTAGATTTTTACGCGATCTGATAGTACATATGATTATTATTCATAATAGTAATACGTATAGAATATGTACAATATTATCTGGCTTGTTGTTATGATTGTTAATATGACTATTGTTATAATTATTGCAGCAAACCTGTATCAAGACACAACGTTAATCGCTTTTCAAGTGAGCCCAGAAGTTGCATGTACAAGCCATGACAAGCCAACAATGCGTTCCACCGTAAGTTTTTCATATGTATACGTACTTTCAACAGATATGCACAAGTCAGAAATGAAACGGGCACTCTATGGCACGCAGAATGATACTTGTTGACATTTCATTGCCAAGGGACGTAATACGTGTACGGGAAAATAGGATAAACAGAGATAACTTAGATTTTTACGCGATCTGATAGTACATATGATTATTATTCATAATAGTAATACGTATAGAATATGTACAATATTATCTGGCTTGTTGTTATGATTGTTAATATGACTATTGTTATAATTATTGCAGCAAACCTGTATCAAGACACAACGTTAATCGTTTTTCAAGTGAGCCCAGAAGTTGCATGTACAAGCCATGACAAGCCAACAATGCGTTCCACCGTAAGTTTTTCATATGTATACGCACTTTCAACAGATATGCACACATCAGAAATGAAACGTGCACTCTATGGCACGCAGAATGATACTTGTTGACATTTCATTGCCAAGGGACGTAATACGTGTACGGGAAAATAGGTGAAACAGAGATAACTTAGATTTTTACGTGATCTGATATTACATATGATTATTATTCATAATAGTAATACGTATAGAATATGTACAATATTATCTTGCTTGTTGTTATGATTGTTAATATGACTATTGTCATAATTATTGCAGCAAACCTGTATCAAGACACAACGTTAATCGCTTTTCAAGTGAGCCCAGAAGTTGCATGTACAAGCCATGACAAGCCAACAATGCGTTCCACCGTAAGTTTTTCATATGTATACGCACTTTCAACAGATATGCACACATCAGAAATGAAACGTGCACTCTATGGCACGCAGAATGATACTTGTTGACATTTCATTGCCAAGGGACGTAATACGTGTACGGGAAAATAGGTGAAACAGAGATAACTTAGATTTTTACGTGATCTGATATTACATATGATTATTATTCATAATAGTAATACGTATAGAATATGTACAATATTATCTTGCTTGTTGTTATGATTGTTAATATGACTATTGTCATAATTATTGCAGCAAACCTGTATCAAGACACAACGTTAATCGCTTTTCAAGTGAGCCCAGAAGTTGCATGTACAAGCCATGACAAGCCAACAATGCGTTCCACCGTAAGTTTTTCATATGTATACGCACTTTCAACAGATATGCACACATCAGAAATGAAACGTGCACTCTATGGCACGCAGAATGATACTTGTTGACATTTCATTGCCAAGGGACGTAATACGTGTACGGGAAAATAGGATAAACAGAGATAACTTAGATTTTTACGCGATCTGATAGTACATATGATTATTATTCATAATAGTAATACGTATAGAATATGTACAATATTATCTGGCTTGTTGTTATGATTGTTAATATGACTATTGTTATAATTATTGCAGCAAACCTGTATCAAGACACAACGTTAATCGCTTTTCAAGTGAGCCCAGAAGTTGCATGTACAAGCCATGACAAGCCAACAATGCGTTTCCACCGTAAGTTTTTCATATGTATACGTACTTTCAACAGATATGCACAAGTCAGAAATGAAACGGGCACTCTATGGCACGCAGAATGATACTTGTTGACATTTCATTGCCAAGGGACGTAATACGTGTACGGGAAAATAGGATAAACAGAGATAACTTAGATTTTTACGCGATCTGATAGTACATATGATTATTATTCATAATAGTAATACGTATAGAATATGTACAATATTATCTGGCTTGTTGTTATGATTGTTAATATGACTATTGTTATAATTATTGCAGCAAACCTGTATCAAGACACAACGTTAATCGTTTTTCAAGTGAGCCCAGAAGTTGCATGTACAAGCCATGACAAGCCAACAATGCGTTCCACCGTAAGTTTTTCATATGTATACGCACTTTCAACAGATATGCACACATCAGAAATGAAACGTGCACTCTATGGCACGCAGAATGATACTTGTTGACATTTCATTGCCAAGGGACGTAATACGTGTACGGGAAAATAGGTGAAACAGAGATAACTTAGATTTTTACGTGATCTGATATTACATATGATTATTATTCATAATAGTAATACGTATAGAATATGTACAATATTATCTTGCTTGTTGTTATGATTGTTAATATGACTATTGTCATAATTATTGCAGCAAACCTGTATCAAGACACAACGTTAATCGCTTTTCAAGTGAGCCCAGAAGTTGCATGTACAAGCCATGACAAGCCAACAATGCGTTCCACCGTAAGTTTTTCATATGTATACGCACTTTCAACAGATATGCACACATCAGAAATGAAACGTGCACTCTATGGCACGCAGAATGATACTTGTTGACATTTCATTGCCAAGGGACGTAATACGTGTACGGGAAAATAGGTGAAACAGAGATAACTTAGATTTTTACGTGATCTGATATTACATATGATTATTATTCATAATAGTAATACGTATAGAATATGTACAATATTATCTTGCTTGTTGTTATGATTGTTAATATGACTATTGTCATAATTATTGCAGCAAACCTGTATCAAGACACAACGTTAATCGCTTTTCAAGTGAGCCCAGAAGTTGCATGTACAAGCCATGACAGCCAACAATGCGTTCCACCGTAAGTTTTTCATATGTATACGCACTTTCAACAGATATGCACACATCAGAAATGAAACGTGCACTCTATGGCACGCAGAATGATACTTGTTGACATTTCATTGCCAAGGGACGTAATACGTGTACGGGAAAATAGGATAAACAGAGATAACTTAGATTTTTACGCGATCTGATAGTACATATGATTATTATTCATAATAGTAATACGTATAGAATATGTACAATATTATCTGGCTTGTTGTTATGATTGTTAATATGACTATTGTTATAATTATTGCAGCAAACCTGTATCAAGACACAACGTTAATCGCTTTTCAAGTGAGCCCAGAAGTTGCATGTACAAGCCATGACAAGCCAACAATGCGTTCCACCGTAAGTTTTTCATATGTATACGTACTTTCAACAGATATGCACAAGTCAGAAATGAAACGGGCACTCTATGGCACGCAGAATGATACTTGTTGACATTTCATTGCCAAGGGACGTAATACGTGTACGGGAAAATAGGATAAACAGAGATAACTTAGATTTTTACGCGATCTGATAGTACATATGATTATTATTCATAATAGTAATACGTATAGAATATGTACAATATTATCTGGCTTGTTGTTATGATTGTTAATATGACTATTGTTATAATTATTGCAGCAAACCTGTATCAAGACACAACGTTAATCGTTTTTCAAGTGAGCCCAGAAGTTGCATGTACAAGCCATGACAAGCCAACAATGCGTTCCACCGTAAGTTTTTCATATGTATACGCACTTTCAACAGATATGCACACATCAGAAATGAAACGTGCACTCTATGGCACGCAGAATGATACTTGTTGACATTTCATTGCAAGGGACGTAATACGTGTACGGGAAAATAGGTGAAACAGAGATAACTTAGATTTTTACGCGATCTGATAGTACATATGATTATTATTCATAATAGTAATACGTATAGAATATGTACAATATTATCTGCTTGTTGTTATGATTGTTAATATGACTATTGTCATAATTATTGCAGCAAAACCTGTATCAAGACACAACGTTAATCGCTTTTCAAGTGAGCCAGAAGTTGCATGTACAAGCCATGACAAGCCAACAATGCGTTCCACCGTAAGTTTTTCATATGTATACGCACTTTCAACAGATATGCACACATCAGAAATGAAACGTGCACTCTATGGCACGCAGAATGATACTTGTTGACATTTCATTGCCAAGGGACGTAATACGTGTACGGGAAAATAGGATAAACAGAGATAACTTAGATTTTTACGCGATCTGATAGTACATATGATTATTATTCATAATAGTAATACGTATAGAATATGTACAATATTATCTGGCTTGTTCTTATGATTGTTAATATTGCTATTGTTATAATTATTGCAGCAAACCTGTATCAAGACACAACGTTAATCGCTTTTCAAGTGAGCCCAGAAGTTGCATGTACAAGCCATGACAAGCCAACAATGCGTTCCACCGTAAGTTTTTCATATGTATACGCACTTTCAACAGATATGCACACATCAGAAATGAAACGTGCACTCTATGGCACGCAGAATGATACTTGTTGACATTTCATTGCCAAGGGACGTAATACGTGTACGGGAAAATAGGATAAACAGAGATAACTTAGATTTTTACGCGATCTGATAGTACATATGATTATTATTCATAATAGTAATACGTATAGAATATGTACAATATTATCTGGCTTGTTGTTATGATTGTTAATATGACTATTGTTATAATTATTGCAGCAAACCTGTATCAAGACACAACGTTAATCGCTTTTCAAGTGAGCCCAGAAGTTGCATGTACAAGCCATGACAAGCCAACAATGCGTTCCACCGTAAGTTTTTCATATGTATACGTACTTTCAACAGATATGCACACATCAGAAATGAAACGGGCACTCTATGGCACGCAGAATGATACTTGTTGACATTTCATTGCCAAGGGACGTAATACGTGTACGGGAAAATAGGATAAACAGAGATAACTTAGATTTTTACGCGATCTGATAGTACATATGATTATTATTCATAATAGTAATACGTATAGAATATGTACAATATTATCTGGCTTGTTCTTATGATTGTTAATATTGCTATTGTTATAATTATTGCAGCAAACCTGTATCAAGACACAACGTTAATCGCTTCTCAAGTGAGCCCAGAAGTTGCATGTACAAGCCATGACAAGCCAACAATGCGTTCCACCGTAAGTTTTTCATATGTATACGTACTTTCAACAGATATGCACAAGTCAGAAATGAAACGGGCACTCTATGGCACGCAGAATGATACTTGTTGACATTTCATTGCCAAGGGACGTAATACGTGTACGGGAAAATAGGATAAACAGAGATAACTTAGATTTTTACGCGATCTGATAGTACATATGATTATTATTCATAATAGTAATACGTATAGAATATGTACAATATTATCTGGCTTGTTGTTATGATTGTTAATATGACTATTGTTATAATTATTGCAGCAAACCTGTATCAAGACACAACGTTAATCGCTTTTCAAGTGAGCCCAGAAGTTGCATGTACAAGCCATGATAAGCCAACAATGCGTTCCACCGTAAGTTTTTCATATGTATACGCACTTTCAACAGATATGCACACATCAGAAATGAAACGTGCACTCTATGGCACGCAGAATGATACTTGTTGACATTTCATTGCCAAGGGACGTAATACGTGTACGGGAAAATAGGATAAACAGAGATAACTTAGATTTTTACGCGATCTGATAGTACATATGATTATTATTCATAATAGTAATACGTATAGAATATGTACAATATTATCTGGCTTGTTGTTATGATTGGTAATATGACTATTGTTATAATTATTGCAGCAAACCTGTATCAAGACACAACGTTAATCGCTTTTCAAGTGAGCCCAGAAGTTGCATGTACAAGCCATGACAAGCCAACAATGCGTTCCACCGTAAGTTTTCATATGTATACGCACTTTCAACAGATATGCACACATCAGAAATGAAACGTGCACTCTATGGCACGCAGAATGATACTTGTTGACATTTCATTGCCAAGGGACGTAATACGTGTACGGGAAAATAGGATAAACAGAGATAACTTAGATTTTTACGCGATCTGATAGTACATATGATTATTCTATACCTAATTTATACATCCAATCGTAGACGCTCTTTCGAGTCATGTGACCGTACAATATATTTCCGTATCGGGACGCACGCGCGTACAAAATATCCCGTATTTTGTTCGTATTGTACGCTTCACAGGTTCCATGTTAAACCTATGATAAAGACCGAAACGCGTGAAAAGGTCCGAATAAAAATCAGAACCGACAGGCTTCTGTCATTACCTAACCATAAATTGTTGTCAAGTAATGAAAACCTATCTATTGCACATATTTTTATTTAATTTTCCTTTATAACAAAAAAAAAACACAAAAAACTAGCATAATATATCATTGTTTGAAACTGACCTTCGGTAGTATTTAATCACTGTTGACAACGGAGAAATGGGCATTCTTTCAAGCAAATAAAGCTTGAGAGTAAGCCATGTCGAACACAATATATAAAATACATAGACCTACATGCAATTGTGCTTTCGATGTTCATAGCGACTTGCTTGAAAGCATGAAACAAACGAAAGTTATATCCGAATTATAAATGATTGGTTAAAATAAAGGTATAGAATAAAAAGGTTACTTAACATGGTTCTGTACAATACGGGATATATTTGGACTCGTACACAGCTGGAAAAAATCATATTGGACTCGCCTAACGGCTCGTCCAATATGACTTTTCCAGCTGTGTACTCGTCCAAATATATCTCCGTATTGTACAGAACCATGTTAAATAACCTATAATTATTATTCATAATAGTAATACGTATAGAATATGTACAATATTATCTGGCTTGTTGTTATGATTGTTAATATGACTATTGTTATAATTATTGCAGCAAACCTGTATCAAGACACAACGTTAATCGCTTTTCAAGTGAGCCCAGAAGTTGCATGTACAAGCCATGACAAGCCAACAATGCGTTCCACCGTAAGTTTTTCATATGTATACGTACTTTCAACAGATATGCACAAGTCAGAAATGAAACGGGCACTCTATGGCACGCAGAATGATACATAAAATTGGATAAACAGAGATAACTTAGATTTTTACGCGATCTGATAGTACATATGATTATTATTCATAATAGTAATACGTATAGAATATGTACAATATTATCTGGCTTGTTGTTATGATTGTTAATATGACTATTGTTATAATTATTGCAGCAAACCTGTATCAAGACACAACGTTAATCGCTTCTCAAGTGAGCCCAGAAGTTGCATGTACAAGCCATGACAAGCCAACAATGCGTTCCACCGTAAGTTTTTCATATGTATACGTACTTTCAACAGATATGCACAAGTCAGAAATGAAACGAGCACTCTATGGCACGCAGAATGATACTTGTTGACATTTCATTGCCAAGGGACGTAATACGTGTACGGGAAAATAGGATAAACAGAGATAACTTAGATTTTTACGCGATTTGATAGTACATATGATTATTATTCATAATAGTAATACGTATAGAATATGTACAATATTATCTGGCTTGTTGTTATGATTGTTAATATGACTATTGTTATAATTATTGCAGCAAACCTGTATCAAGACACAACGTTAATCGCTTTTCAAGTGAGCCCAGAAGTTGCATGTACAAGCCATGACAAACCAACAATGCGTTCCACCGTAAGTTTTTCATATGTATACGCACTTTCAACAGATATGCACACATCAGAAATGAAACGGGCACTCTATGGCACGCAGAATGATACTTGTTGACATTTCATTGCCAAGGGACGTAATACGTGTACGGGAAAATAGGATAAACAGAGATAACTTAGATTTTTACGCGATCTGATAGTACATATGATTATTATTCATAATAGTAATACGTATAGAATATGTACAATATTATCTGGCTTGTTGTTATGATTGTTAATATGACTATTGTTATAATTATTGCAGCAAACCTGTATCAAGACACAACGTTAATCGCTTCTCAAGTGAGCCCAGAAGTTGCATGTACAAGCCATGACAAGCCAACAATGCGTTCCACCGTAAGTTTTTCATATGTATACGTACTTTCAACAGATATGCACAAGTCAGAAATGAATAGAGCACTCTATGGCACGCAGAATGATACTTGTTGACATTTCATTGCCAAGGGACGTAATACGTGTACGGGAAAATAGGATAAACAGAGATAACTTAGATTTTTACGCGATCTGATAGTACATATGATTATTATTCATAATAGTAATACGTATAGAATATGTACAATATTATCTGGCTTGTTGTTATGATTGTTAATATGACTATTGTTATAATTATTGCAGCAAACCTGTATCAAGACACAACGTTAATCGCTTTTCAAGTGAGCCCAGAAGTTGCATGTACAAGCCATGACAAGCCAACAATGCGTTCCACCGTAAGTTTTTCATATGTATACGCACTTTCAACAGATGTGCACACATCAGAAATGAAACGTGCACTCTATGGCACGCAGAATGATACTTGTTGACATTTCATTGCCAAGGGACGTAATACGTGTAAGGGAAAATAGGATAAACAGAGATAACTTAGATTTTTACGCGATCTGATAGTACATATGATTATTATTCATAATAGTAATACGTATAGAATATGTACAATATTATCTGGCTTGTTGTTATGATTGTTAATATTGCTATTGTTATAATTATTGCAGCAAACCTGTATCAAGACACAACGTTAATCGCTTTTCAAGTGAGCCCAGAAGTTGCATGTACAAGCCATGACAAGCCAACAATGCGTTCCACCGTAAGTTTTTCATATGTATACGCACTTTCAACAGATATGCACACATCAGAAATGAAACGTGCACTCTATGGCACGCAGAATGATACTTGTTGACATTTCATTGCCAAGGGACGTAATACGTGTACGGGAAAATAGGATAAACAGAGATAACTTAGATTTTTACGCGATCTGATAGTACATATGATTATTATTCATAATAGTAATACGTATAGAATATGTACAATATTATCTGGCTTGTTGTTATGATTGTTAATATTGCTATTGTTATAATTATTGCAGCAAACCTGTATCAAGACACAACGTTAATCGCTTTTCAAGTGAGCCCAGAAGTTGCATGTACAAGCCATGACAAGCCAACAATGCGTTCCACCGTAAGTTTTTCATATGTATACGCACTTTCAACAGATATGCACACATCAGAAATGAAACGTGCACACTATGGCACGCAGAATGATACTTGTTGACATTTCATTGCCAAGGGACGTAATACGTGTACGGGAAAATAGGATAAACAGAGATAACTTAGATTTTTACGCGATCTGATAGTACATATGATTATTATTCATAATAGTAATACGTATAGAATATGTACAATATTATCTGGCTTGTTGTTATGATTGGTAATATGACTATTGTTATAATTATTGCAGCAAACCTGTATCAAGACACAACGTTAATCGCTTTTCAAGTGAGCCCAGAAGTTGCATGTACAAGCCATGACAAGCCAACAATGCGTTCCACCGTAAGTTTTTCATATGTATACGCACTTTCAACAGATATGCACACATCAGAAATGAAACGTGCACTCTATGGCACGCAGAATGATACTTGTTGACATTTCATTGCCAAGGGACGTAATACGTGTACGGGAAAATAGGATAAACAGAGATAACTTAGATTTTAACGCGATCTGATAGTACATATGATTATTATTCATAATAGTAATACGTATAGAATATGTACAATATTATCTGGCTTGTTGTTATGATTGTTAATATGACTATTGTTATAATTATTGCAGCAAACCTGTATCAAGACACAACGTTAATCGCTTTTCAAGTGAGCCCAGAAGTTGCATGTACAAGCCATGACAAGCCAACAATGCGTTCCACCGTAAGTTTTTCATATGTATACGTACTTTCAACAGATATGCACAAGTCAGAAATGAAACGGGCACTCTATGGCACGCAGAATGATACATAAAATTGGATAAACAGAGATAACTTAGATTTTTACGCGATCTGATAGTACATATGATTATTATTCATAATAGTAATACGTATAGAATATGTACAATATTATCTGGCTTGTTGTTATGATTGTTAATATGACTATTGTTATAATTATTGCAGCAAACCTGTATCAAGACACAACGTTAATCGCTTCTCAAGTGAGCCCAGAAGTTGCATGTACAAGCCATGACAAGCCAACAATGCGTTCCACCGTAAGTTTTTCATATGTATACGTACTTTCAACAGATATGCACAAGTCAGAAATGAAACGAGCACTCTATGGCACGCAGAATGATACTTGTTGACATTTCATTGCCAAGGGACGTAATACGTGTACGGGAAAATAGGATAAACAGAGATAACTTAGATTTTTACGCGATTTGATAGTACATATGATTATTATTCATAATAGTAATACGTATAGAATATGTACAATATTATCTGGCTTGTTGTTATGATTGTTAATATGACTATTGTTATAATTATTGCAGCAAACCTGTATCAAGACACAACGTTAATCGCTTTTCAAGTGAGCCCAGAAGTTGCATGTACAAGCCATGACAAACCAACAATGCGTTCCACCGTAAGTTTTTCATATGTATACGCACTTTCAACAGATATGCACACATCAGAAATGAAACGGGCACTCTATGGCACGCAGAATGATACTTGTTGACATTTCATTGCCAAGGGACGTAATACGTGTACGGGAAAATAGGATAAACAGAGGTAACTTAGATTTTTACGCGATCTGATAGTACATATGATTATTATTCATAATAGTAATACGTATAGAATATGTACAATATTATCTGGCTTGTTGTTATGATTGTTAATATGACTATTGTTATAATTATTGCAGCAAACCTGTATCAAGACACAACGTTAATCGCTTCTCAAGTGAGCCCAGAAGTTGCATGTACAAGCCATGACAAGCCAACAATGCGTTCCACCGTAAGTTTTTCATATGTATACGTACTTTCAACAGATATGCACAAGTCAGAAATGAATAGAGCACTCTATGGCACGCAGAATGATACTTGTTGACATTTCATTGCCAAGGGACGTAATACGTGTACGGGAAAATAGGATAAACAGAGATAACTTAGATTTTTACGCGATCTGATAGTACATATGATTATTATTCATAATAGTAATACGTATAGAATATGTACAATATTATCTGGCTTGTTGTTATGATTGTTAATATGACTATTGTTATAATTATTGCAGCAAACCTGTATCAAGACACAACGTTAATCGCTTTTCAAGTGAGCCCAGAAGTTGCATGTACAAGCCATGACAAGCCAACAATGCGTTCCACCGTAAGTTTTTCATATGTATACGCACTTTCAACAGATATGCACACATCAGAAATGAAACGTGCACTCTATGGCACGCAGAATGATACTTGTTGACATTTCATTGCCAAGGGACGTAATACGTGTAAGGGAAAATAGGATAAACAGAGATAACTTAGATTTTTACGCGATCTGATAGTACATATGATTATTATTCATAATAGTAATACGTATAGAATATGTACAATATTATCTGGCTTGTTGTTATGATTGTTAATATTGCTATTGTTATAATTATTGCAGCAAACCTGTATCAAGACACAACGTTAATCGCTTTTCAAGTGAGCCCAGAAGTTGCATGTACAAGCCATGACAAGCCAACAATGCGTTCCACCGTAAGTTTTTCATATGTATACGCACTTTCAACAGATATGCACACATCAGAAATGAAACGTGCACTCTATGGCACGCAGAATGATACTTGTTGACATTTCATTGCCAAGGGACGTAATACGTGTACGGGAAAATAGGATAAACAGAGATAACTTAGATTTTTACGCGATCTGATAGTACATATGATTATTATTCATAATAGTAATACGTATAGAATATGTACAATATTATCTGGCTTGTTGTTATGATTGTTTATATTGCTATTGTTATAATTATTGCAGCAAACCTGTATAAAGACACAACGTTAATCGCTTCTCAAGTGAGCCCAGAAGTTGCATGTACAAGCCATGACAAGCCAACAATGCGTTTCCACCGTAAGTTTTTCATATGTATACGTACTTTCAACAGATATGCACAAGTCAGAAATGAAACGGGCACTCTATGGCACGCAGAATGATACTTGTTGACATTTCATTGCCAAGGGACGTAATACGTGTACGGAAAATAGGATAAACAGAGATAACTTAGATTTTTACGCGATCTGATAGTACATATGATTATTATTCATAATAGTAATACGTATAGAATATGTACAATATTATCTGGCTTGTTGTTATGATTGTTAATATGACTATTGTTATAATTATTGCAGCAAACCTGTATCAAGACACAACGTTAATCGCTTTTCAAGTGAGACCAGAAGTTGCATGTACAAGCCATGACAAGCCAACAATGCGTTCCACCGTAAGTTTTTCATATGTATACGTACTATCAACAGATATGCACAAGTCAGAAATGAAACGGGCACTCTATGGCACGCAGAATGATACTTGTTGACATTTCATTGCCAAGGGACGTAATACGTGTACGGGAAAATAGGATAAACAGAGATAACTTAGATTTTTACGCGATCTGATAGTACATATGATTATTATTCATAATAGTAATACGTATAGAATA
>JAWPHD010024326.1:0-19526 GCA_037043455.1 Cyrtodaria siliqua | reverse complement strand
GTATATATGCGTAAGAACGGAATATATATGCGTAAGATCGGAATATATATGCGTAAGAACGGAATATATATGCGTAAGAACTGAATATATATGTGTAAGAACTGAATATATATGTGTAAGAACTAAATATATATGCGTAAGAATGGAATATATATGCGTAAGATCGGAATATATATGCGTAAGAACGGAATATATATGCGTTAGAACTGAATATATATGTGTAAGAACTGAATATATATGCGTAAGAACGGAATATATATGCGTAAGAACGAAATATATATGCGTAAGAACGGAATATATATGTGTAAGAACTGAATATATATGTGTAAGGACGGAATATATATGCGTAAGAATGGAATATATATGTGTAAGAACTGAATATATATGTGTAAGAACGGAATATTTATCTGTAAGAACTGAATATATATGTGTAAGAACTGAATATATATGTGTTAGAACTGAATATATATGTGTAAGAACTGAATATATATGCGTAAGAATGGAATATATATGCGTAAGAACGGAATATATATGCGTAAGAACGGAATATATATGCGTAAGAACGGAATATATATGCGTAAAAACTGAATATATATGTGTAAGAACTGAATATATATGCGTAAGAATGGAATATATATGCGTAAGAACGGAATATATATGCGTAAGAACGGAATATATATGCGTAAGAACGGAATATATATGCGTAAGAACGGAATATATATGTGTAAGAACGGAATATATATCTGTAAGAACTGAATATATATGTGTTAGAACCGAATATATATGTGTAAGAACCGAATATATATGTGTAAGAACTGAATATATATGTGTAAGAACTGAATATATATGTGTAAGAACTGAATATATATGTGTAAGAACTGAATATATATGTGTAAGAACTGAATATATATGTTTAAGAACTGAATATATATGTGTAAGAACTGAATATATATGCGTAAGAACTGAATATATATGTATAAGAACTGAATATATATGTGTAAGAACTGAATATATATGTGTAAGAACTGAATATATATGTTTAAGAACTGAATATATATGTGTAAAAACTGAATATATATGCGTAAGAACTGAATATATATGTGTAAGAACTGAATATATATGTGTAAGAACTGAATATATATGCGTAAGATCGGAATATATATGCGTAAGAACGGAATATATATGCGTAAGAACTGAATATATATGTGTAAGAAATGAATATATATGTGTAAGGACCGAATATATATGCGTAAGAATGGAATATATATGTGTAAGAACTGAATATATATCTGTAACAACGGAATATATATCTGTAAGAACTGAATATATATGTGTAAGAACTGAATATATATGTGTTAGAACTGAATATATATGTGTAAGAACTGAATATATATGCGTAAGAATGGAATATATATGCGTAAGAACGGAATATATATGCGTAAGAACGGAATATATATGTGTACGAACTGAATATATATGCGTAAGAACGGAATATATATGCGTAAGAATGGAGTATATATGCGTAAGAACGGAATATATATGCGTAAGATCGGAATATATATGCGTAAGAACGGAATATATATGCGTAAGAACTGAATATATATGTGTAAGAACTGAATATATATGTGTAAGAACTGAATATATATGCGTAAGAATGGAATATATATGCGTAAGATCGGAATATATATGCGTAAGAACGGAATATAAATGCGTAAAAAATGAATATATATGTGTAAGAACTGAATATATATGCGTAAGAACGGAATATATATGCGTAAGAACGGAATATATATGCGTAAGAACGGAATATATATGTGTAAGAACTGAATATATATGTGTAAGGACGGAATATATATGCGTAAGAATGGAATATATATGTGTAAGAACTGAATATATATGTGTAAGAACGGAATATATATCTGTAAGAACTGAATATATATGTGTAAGAACTGAATATATATGTGTTAGAACTGAATATATATGTGTAAAAACTGAATATATATGTGTAAGAACTGAATATATATGCGTAAGAACTGAATATATATGTGTAAGGACGGAATATATATGCGTAAGAATGGAATATATATCTGTAAGAACTGAATATATATGTGTAAGAACGGAATATATATCTGTAAGAACTGAATATATATGTGTAAGAACTGAATATATATGTGTTAGAACTGAATATATATGTGTAAGAACTGAATATATATGTGTAAGAACTGAATATATATGTGTAAGAACTGAATATATATGTGTTACAACTGAATATATATTTGTAAGAACTGAATATATATGCGTAATAATGGAATATATATGCGTAAGAACGGAATATATATGCGTAAGAACGGAATATATATGCATGAGATCGGAATATATATGCGTAAGAACGGAATATATATGCGTAAGAACTGAATATATATGTGTAAGAACTGAATATATATGCGTAAGAATGGAATATATATGCGTAAGAACGGAATATATATGCGTAAGAACGGAATATATATGCGTAAGAATGGAATATATATGTGTAAGAACTGAATATATATGTGTAAGAACGGAATATATATCTGTAAGAACTGAATATATATGTGTAAGAACTGAATATATATGTGTAAGAACTGAATATATATGCGTAAGAATGGAATATATATGCGTAAGAACGGAATATATATGCATAAGAACGGAATATATATGCGTAAGAACGGAATATATATGCGTAAAAACTGAATATATATGTGTAAGAACTGAATATATATGCGTAAGAATGGAATATATATGCGTAAGAACGGAATATATATGCGTAAGAACGGAATATATATGCGTAAGAACGGAATATATATGTGTAAGAACTGAATATATATGTGTAAGGACGGAATATATATGCGTAAGAATGGAATATATATGTGTAAGACCTGAATATATATGTGTAAGAACGGAATATATATCTGTAAGAACTGAATATATGCGTAAGAACTGAATATATATGCGTAAGAACTGAATATATATGTGTAAGATCTGAATATATATGTGTAAGTGCTGAATATATATGTGTAAGAACTGAATATATATGTGTAAGAACTGAATATATATGCGTAAGAACGGAATATATATGTGTTAGAACTGAATATATATGTGTAAGGACGGAATATATATGCGTAAGAATGGAATATATATGTGTAAGAACGGAATATTTATGTGTAAGAACGGAATATATATTTGTAAGAACTGAATATATATGTGTAAGAACTGAATATATATGCGTAAGAACGGAATATATATGCGTAAGAACGGAATATATATGCGTAAGAACGGAATATATATGTGTAAGATCTGAATATATATGTGTAAGGACGGAATATATATGCGTAAGAATGGAATATATATGTGTAAGAACTGAATATATATGTGTAAGAACGGAATATATATCTGTAAGAACTGAATATATATATGTGTAAGAACTGAATATATATGTGTTACAACTGAATATATATGTGTAAGAACTGAATATATATGCGTAAGAATGGAATATATATGCGTAAGAACGGAATATATATGCGTAAGAACGGAATATATATGCGTAAGATCGGAATATATATGCGTAAGAACGGAATATATATGCGTAAGAATGGAATATATATGTGTAAGAACTGAATATATATGCGTAAGAATGGAATATATATGCGTAAGAATGGAATATATATGCGTAAGAACGGAATATATATGCGTAAGAACGGAATATATATGTGTAAGAACTGAATATATATGTTTAAGGACGGAATATATATGCGTAAGAATGGAATATATATGTGTAAGAACTGAATATATATGTGTAAGAACGGAATATATATCTGTAAGAACTGAATATATATGTGTAAGAACTGAATATATATGTGTTAGAACTGAATATATATGTGTAAGAACTGAATATATATGCGTAAGAATGGAATATATATGCGTAAGAACGGAAAATATATGAGTAAGAACGGAATATATATGCGTAAGAACGGAATATATATGCGTAAGAACTGAATATATATGTGTAAGAACTGAATATATATGCGTAAGAATGGAATATATATGCGTAAGAACGGAATATATATGCGTAAGAACGGAATATATATGTGTAAGAACTGAATATATATGTGTAAGGACGGAA
Source organism: Cyrtodaria siliqua (assembly GCA_037043455.1). Classification (NCBI taxonomy): domain Eukaryota; kingdom Metazoa; phylum Mollusca; class Bivalvia; order Adapedonta; family Hiatellidae; genus Cyrtodaria; species Cyrtodaria siliqua. The sequence goes on along the minus strand of JAWPHD010024326.1, from coordinate 15,367 downwards.
TATATATGCGTAAAAATGGAATATATATGTGTAAGACCTGAATATACATGTGTGAGAACGGAATATATATGTGTAAGAACTGAATATATATGTGTAAGAACTGAATATATATGCGTAAGAACTAAATATATATGCGTAAGAACTGAATATATGCGTAAGAACTGAATGTATATGCGTAAAAACTGAATATATATGTGTAAGAACGGAATATATATGTGTAAGATCTGAATATATATGTGTAAGTACTGAATATATATGTGTAAGAACTGAATATATATGTGTAAGAACTGAATATATATGCGTAAGAATGGAATATATATGTGTAAGAACTGAATATATATGTGTAAGAACGGAATATATATCTGTAAGAACTGAATATATATGTGTAAGAACTGAATATATATGTGTTAGAACTGAATATATATGTGTAAGAACAGAATATATATGTGTAAGAACTGAATATATATGCGTAAGAATGGAATATATATGCGTAAGAACGGAATATATATGCGTAAGAACGGAATATATATGCGTAAGAACGGAATATATATGCGTAAGAACGGAATATATATGTGTAAGAACTGAATATATATGTGTAAGGACGGAATATTTATGCGTAAGAATGGAATATATATGTGTAAGAACTGAATATATATGTGTAAGAACGGAATATATATCTGTAAGAACTGAATATATATGTGTAAGAAACTGAATATATATGTGTTAGAACTGAATGTATATGTGTAAGAACTGAATATATGCGTAAGAACTGAATATATATGTGTAAGAACTGAATATATATCTGTAAGAACTGAATATATATGTGTAAGTACTGAATATATATGTGTAAGAACTGAATATATATGTGTAAGAACGGAATATATATGCGTAAGAACGGAATATATATGTGTAAGAACTGAATATATATGCGTAAGAACGGAATATATATGTGTAAGAACAGAATATATATGCGTAAGAACTGAAGATATATGTGTAAGAACTGAATATATATGTGTAAGAACTGAATATATATGCGTAAGAACGGAATATATATGTGTAGAAACTGAATATATATGTGTACGAAATGAATATGTATGCGTAAGAACTGAATATATATGCTTAAGAATGGAATATAAATGCGTAAGAACGGAATATATATGCGTAATAACGGAATATATATCCGTAAGAACGGAATATATATGTGTAAGATCTGAATATATATGTGTAAGGACGGAATATATATGCGTAAGAATGGAATATATATGTATAATAACTGAATATATATGTGTAAGAACGGAATATATATCTGTAAGAACTGAATATATATGTGTAAGAACTGAATATATATGTGTTACAACTGAATATATATGTGTAAGAACTGAATATATATGCGTAAGAATGGAATATATATGCGTAAGAACGGAACATATATGCGTAAGAACGGAATATATATGCGTAAGATCGGAATATATATGCGTAAGAACGGAATATATATGTGTAAGAACGGAATATATATCTGTAAGAACTGAATATATATGTGTAAGAACTGAATATATATGTGTTAGAACTGAATATATATGTGTAAGAACTGAATATATATGCGTAAGAATGGAATATATATGCGTAAGAACGGAATATATATGCGTAAAAACGGAATATATATGCGTAAGAACGGAATATATATGCGTAAGAACTGAATATATATATGTAAGAACTGAATATATATGCGTAAGAATGGAATATATATGCGTAAGAACGGAATATATATGCGTAAGAACGGGATATATGCTTAAGAACGGAATATATATGCGTAAGAACGGAATATATATGTGTAAGAACTGAATATATATGTGTAAGGACGGAATATATATGCGTAAGAATGGAATATATATGTGTAAGACCTGAATATATATGTGTAAGAACGGAATATATATATGTGTAAGAACTGAATATATATGTGTAAGAACTGCATATATATCTGTTAGAACTGAATATATATGCGTAAGAACGGAATATATATGTGTAAGAACTGAATATATATGCGTAAGAACTGAATATATATGCGTAAGAACTGAATATATGCGTAAGAACTGAATGTATATGCGTAAAAACTGAATATATATGTGTAAGAACTGAATATATATGTGTAAGATCTGAATATATATGTGTAAGTACTGAATATATATGTGTAAGAACTGAATATATATGTGTAAGAACTGAATATATATGCGTAAGAATGGAATATATATGTGTAAGAACTGAATATATATGTGTAAGAACGGAATACATATCTGTAAGAACTGAATATATATGTGTAAGAACTGAATATATATGTGTTAGAACTGAATATATATGTGTAAGAACAGAATATATATGTGTAAGAACTGAATATATATGCGTAAGAATGGAATATATATGCGTAAGAACGGAATATATATGCGTAAGAACGGAATATATATGCGTAAGAACGGAATATATATGCGTAAGAACGGAATATATATGTGTAAGAACTGAATATATATGTGTAAGGACGGAATATATATGCGTAAGAATGGAATATATATGTGTAAGAACTGAATATATATGTGTAAGAACGGAATATATATCTGTAAGAACTGAATATATATGTGTAAGAACTGAATATATATATGTTAGAACTGAATGTATATGTGTAAGAACTGAATATATGCGTAAGAACTGAATATATATGTGTAAGAACTGAATATATATCTGTAAGAACTGAATATATATGTGTAAGTACTGAATATATATGTGTAAGAACTGAATATATATGTGTAAGAACTGAATATATATGCGTAAGAACGGAATATATATGTGTAAGAACTGAATATATATGCGTAAGAACGGAATATATATGTGTAAGAACAGAATATATATGCGTAAGAACTGAAGATATATGTGTAAGAACTGAATATATATGTGTAAGAACTGAATATATATGCGTAAGAACGGAATATATATGTGTAAGAACTGAATATATATGTGTACGAACTGAATATGTATGCGTAAGAACTGAATATATATGCGTAAGAATGGAATATATATGAGTAAGAACGGAATATATATGCGTAAGATCGGAATATATATGCGTAAGAACGAAATATATATGCGTAAGAACTGAATATATATGTGTAAGAACTGAATATATGCGTAAGAATGGAATATATATGCGTAAGAACGGAATATATATGTGTAAGAACGGAATATATATGTGTAAGAACTGAATATATATGTGTAAGGACGGAATATATATGCTTAAGAATGGAATATATATGTGTAAGAACTAAATATATATGCGTAAGATCGGAATATATATGCGTAAGAACGGAATATATATGCGTAAGAACGGAATATATATGCGTAAGAACGGAATATAATTGTAAGAACTGAAGATATATGTGTAAGAACTGAATATATAAGTGTAAGAACTGAATATATATCTGTAAGAACTGAATATATATGTGTAAGAACTGAATATATATGCGTAAGAACGGAATATGTATGCCTAAGAATTGAATATATATGCGTAAGAACGGAATATATATGCGTAAGAACGGAATATATATGCGTAACAACGGAATATATATGAGTAAGAACTGAATATATATGTGTAGAGAACTGAATATATATGTGTAAGAACTGAATATTGTGTAAGAACTGAATATATATTTGTAAGAACTGAATATATATGTGTAAGAACGGAATATATAAGCGTAAGAACTAAATATATATGCGTAAGAACGGAATATATATGCGTAAGAACGGAATATATATGCGTAAGAACGGAATATATATGTGTAAGAACTGAACATATATGTGTAAGAACGGAATATATATGTGTAAGAACTGAATATATATGTGTATGAACTGAATATATATGAGTAAGAACTGAATATATATGTGTAAGAACTGAATATATATGTGTAAGAACTGAATATATATGTGTAAGAACTGAATATATATGTGTAAGAACTGAATATATATGAGTAAGAACGGATTATATATGCGTAAGAACTAAATATATATGCGTAAGAACGGAATATATATGCGTAAGAACGGAATATATATGCGTAAGAACGGATTATATATGCGTAAGAACGGAATATATATGCGTAAGAACGGAATATATATGTATTAGAACTGAATATATATGTGTAAGAACGGAATATATATGTGTAAGAAATAAATATATATGTGTAAGAACTGAATATATATGTGTAAGAACTAAATATATATGTGTAAGAACTGAATATATATGTGTAAATACTGAATATATATGCGTAAGAACTGAATATATATGTGTAAGAACTAAATATATGTGTAAGAACGGAATATATATGCGTAAGAACGGAATATATATGCGTAAGAACGGAATACTGAATATATATGCGTAAGAATGGAATATATATGCGTAAGAACGGAATATATATGCGTAAGAACGGAATATATATGCGTAAGAAAGGAATATATATGCGTAGGAACGGAATATATATGTGTAAGAACTGAATATATATGTGTAAGGACGGAATATATATGCGTAAGAATGGAATATATATGTGTAAGAACTGAATATATATGTGTAAGAACTGAATATATATGTGTAAGAACTGTATATATATGTGTTAGAACTGAATATATATGTGTAATAACAGAATATATATGTGTAAAAACTGAATATATATGCGTAAGAATGGAATATATATGCGTAAGAACGGAATATATATGCGTAAGAACGGAATATATATGCGTAAGAAAGGAATATATATGCGTAGGAACGGAATATATATGTGTAAGAACTGAATATATATGTGTAAGGACGGAATATATATGCGTAAGAATGGAATATATATGTGTAAGAACTGAATATTATGTAAGAACGGAATATATATCTGTAAGAACTGAATATATATGTGTAAGAACTGAATATATATGTGTTAGAACTGAATATATATGTGTAAGAACTGAATATATGCGTAAGAACTGAATATATATGTGTAAGAACTGAATATATATCTGTAAGAACTGAATATATATGTGTAAGTACTGAATATATATGTGTAAGAACTGAATATATATGTGTAAGAACTGAATATATATGCGTAAGAACGGAATATATATGTGTAAGAACTGAATATATATGCGTAAGAACGGAATATATATGTGTAAGAACTGAATATATATGTGTACGAACTGAATATGTATGCGTAAGAACTGAATATATATGCGTAAGAATGGAATATATATGCGTAAGAACGGAATATATATGCGTAAGATCGGAATATATATGCGTAAGAACGAAATATATATGCGTAAGAACTGAATATATATGTGTAAGAACTGAATATATATGCGTAAGAATGGAATATATATGCGTAAGAACGGAATATATATGTGTAAGAACGGAATATATATGCGTAAGAACTGAATATATATGTGTAAGGACGGAATATATATGCTTAAGAATGGAATATATATGTGTAAGAACTGAATATATATGCGTAAGATCGGAATATATATGCGTAAGAACGGAATATATATGCGTAAGAACGGTGCGTAAGAACGGAATATAATTGTAAGAACTGAAGATATATGTGTAAGAACTGAATATATAAGTGTAAGAACTGAATATATATCTGTAAGAACTGAATATATATGTGTAAGAACTGAATATATATTGCGTAAGAACGGAATATGTATGCCTAAGAATTGAATATATATGCGTAGAACGGAATATATATGCGTAAGAACGGAATATATATGCGTAAGAACGGAATATATATGAGTAAGAACTGAATATATATGTGTAAGAACTGAATATATATGTGTAAGAACTGAATAGTGTGTAAGAACTGAATATATATTTGTAAGAACTGAATATATATGTGTAAGAACGGAATATATAAGCGTAAGAACTAAATATATATGCGTAAGAACGGAAATATATATGCGTAAGAACGGAATATATATGCGTAAGAACGGAATATATATGTGTAAGAACTGAACATATATGTGTAAGAACTGAATATATATGTGTAAGAACTGAATATTATATGTGTATGAACTGAATATATATGAGTAAGAACTGAATATATATGTGTAAGAACTGAATATATATGTGTAAGAACTGAATATATATGTGTAAGAACTGAATATATATGTGTAAGAACTGAATATATATGAGTAAGAACGGAATATATATGCGTAAGAACTAAATATATATGCGTAAGAACGGAATATATATGCGTAAGAACGGAATATATATGCGTAAGAACGAATATATATGCGTAAGAACGGAATATATATGCGTAAGAACGGAATATATATGTATTAGAACTGAATATATATGTGTAAGAACGGAATATATATGTGTAAGAAATAAATATATATGTGTAAGAACTGAATATATATGTGTAAATACTGAATATACATGCGTAAGAACTGAATATATATGTGTTAGAACTGAATATATATGTGTAAGAACGGAATATATATGCGTAAGAACGGATATATATGCGTAAAGAACGGAATATATATGCGTAAGAACTGAATATATTTGTGTAAGAACGGAATATATATGCGTAAGAACGGAATATATATGCGTTAGAAATAAATATATATGTGTAAGAACTGAATATATATGTTTAAGAACTGAATATATATGTGTAAGAACTGAATATATATGTGTAAGAACTGAATATATATGTGTAAGAACTGAATATATATGTGTAAGAACTGAATATATATGCGTAAGATCGGAATATATATGCGTAAGAACTGAATATATATGAGTAATAACGGAATATATATGTGTAAGAACTGAATATATATGTGTAAGAACGGAATATATATGCGTAAAAATGGAATATATATGTGTAAGAACTGAATATATATGTGTAAGAACTGAATATATATGTGTAAGAACTGAATATATAGGTGTAAGAACTGAATATATATGTGTAAGAACTGAATATATATGTGTAAGAACTGAATATATATGCGTAAGAATGGAATATATATGCGTAAGAACGGAATATATTTGCGTAAGAACGGCATATATATGTGTAAGAACTGAATATATATGTGTAAGGACGGAATATATATGCGTAAGAACTGAATATATATGTGTAAGAACGGAATATATATGCGTAAGAACGGAATATATATGTGTAAGAACTGAATATATATGCGTAAGAACTGAATATATATGCGTAAGAACTGAATATATATGCGTAAGAACTGAATATATGCGTAAGAACTGAATATATATGCGTAAGAACTGAATATATATGAGTAAGAACTGAATATATATGTGTAAGATCTGAATATATATGTGTAAGTACTGAATATATATGTGTAAGAACTGAATATATATGTGTAAGAACTGAATATATATGCGTAAGATTTGAATATATATGCGTAAGAACGGAATATATATGCGTAAGAACGGAATATATATGCGTAAGAACTGAATATATATGTGTAAGAACTGAATATATGCGTAAGAATGGAATATATATGCCGTAAGAACGGAATATATATGCGTAAGAACGAAATATATATGCGTAAGAACGGAATATATATGTGTAAGAACTGAATATATATGTGTAAGGACGGAATATATATGCGTAAGAATGGAATATATATGTGTAAGAACTGAATATATATGTGTAAGAACGGAATATATATCTGTAAGAACTGAATATATATGTGTAAGAAATGAATATATATGTGTTACAACTGAATATATATGTGTAAGAACTGAATGTATATGTGTAAGAACTGAATATATATGCGTAAGAATAGAATATATATGCGTAAAAACGGAATATATATGCGTAAGAACGGAATATATATGCGTAAGAACGGAATATATATGCGTAAGAACGAATATATATGTGTAAGAACTGAATATATATGTGTAAGGACGGAATATATATGCGTAAGATGGAATATATATGTGTAAGAACTGAATATATATGTGTAAGAACGGAATATTTATCTGTAAGAACTGAATATATATGTGTAAGAACTGAATATATATGTGTTAGAACTGAATATATATGTGTAAGAACTGAATATATGCGTAAGACTAATATATGGTAAGAAATAATATATATGTCGTAAGAACTGAATATATATGTGTAAGAACTATATATATGTAAGAACTAATATATATGCGTAAGAACGGAATATATATGCGTAAGAGCGGAATGTATATGCGTAAGAACGGAATATATATGTGTAAGAACTGAATATATATGTGTAAGAACGGAATATATATGCGTATGATCGGAATATATATGCGTAAGAACGGAATATATATGCGTAAGAACTGATATATATGTGTAAGAACTGAATATATGCGTAAGAATGGAATATATATGCGTAAGAACGGAATATATATGCGTAAGAACGGAATATATATGCGTAAGAACGGAATATATATGTGTAAGAATTGAATATATATGTGTAAGGACGGAATAAATATGCGTAAGAATGGAATATCATATGTGTAAGAACTGAATATATATGCGTAAGAACTGAATATATATGTGTAAACTGAATATATCTGTAACTGAATATATGTTAAGAACTGAATATATATGTGTTAGAACTGAATATATATGTGTTAGAACTGAATATATATGTGTAAGAACTGAATATATGCGTAAGAACTGAATATATATGCGTAAGAACGGAATATATATGTGTAAGAACTGAATATATATCTGTAAGAACTGAATATATATGCGTAAGAAACGGAATATATATGTGTAAGAATTGAATATATATGTGTAAGGACGGAATATATATGCGTAAGAATGGAATACATATGTGTAAGAACTGAATATATATGTGTTAGAACTGAATATATATGTGTAAGAACTGAATATATGCGTAAGAACTGAATATATATGCGTAAGAACTGAATATATATGTGTAAGGACGGAATATATATGCGTAAGAATGGAATACATATGTGTAAGAACTGAATATATATGCGTAAGAACTGAATATATATGTGTAAGAACTGAATATATATGTGTAAGAATTGAATATATATGTGTAAGGACGGAATATATATGCGTAAGAATGGAATACATATGTGTAAGAACTGAATATATATGCGTAAGAACTGAATATATATGTGTAAGACTGAATATATATCTGTAAGAACTGAATATATATGTGTAAGAACTGAATATATATGTCTTCTAGAACTGAATATATATGTGTTAGAACTGAATATATATGTGTAAGAACTGAATATATGCGTAAGAACTGAATAATATCGTAAGAACTGAATATATATGTGTAAGAACTGAATATATATCTGTAAGAACTGAATATATATGTGTAAGAACGGAATATATATGTGTTAGAACTGAATATATATGTGTAAGGACTGAATATATGCGTAAGAACTGAATATATATGCGTAAGAACGTATATATATGTGTAAGAACTGAATATATATGTGTAAGAACTGACTATATATGTGTAAGTACTGAATATATATGTGTAAGAACTGAATATATATGTGTAAGAACTGAATATATATGCGTAAGAACGGAATATATATGTGTAAGAACTGAATATTCATGCATAAGAACGGAATATATATGTGTAAGAACTGAATATTATGTGTACGACTGAAATATATATGCGTAAGAACTGAATATATGCGTAAGAATGGAATATATATGAGTAAGAACGGAATATATATGCGTAAGATCGGAATATATATGCGTAAGAACGGAATATATATGAGTTAGACTGAATATATATGTGTAAGAACTGAATATATGCGTAAGAATGGAATATATATGCGTAAGAACGGAATATATATGCGTAAGAACGGAAGGAATATATATGTGTAAGAACTGAATATATATGTGTAAGGACGGAATATATATGCGTAAGAATGGAATATATATGTGTAAGAACTGAATATATATGTGTAAGAACGGAATATATATCTGTAAGAATTGAACATATATGTGTAAGAACTGAATATATATGTGTAAGAACTGAATATATATGTGTAAGAACTGAATATATATGTGTAAGAACTGAATATATATGCGTAAGAATGGAATATATATGCGTAAGAACGGAATATATATGCGTAAGAACGGAATATATATGCGTAAGAACGGAATATATATGTGTAAGAACTGAATATATATGTGTAAGAACTGAATATATGCGTAAGAATGGAATATATATGCGTAAGAACGGAATATATATGCGTAAGAATGGAATATATATGTGTCAGAACTGAATATATATGTGTAAGGACGGAATATATATGCGTAAGAATGGAATATATATGTGTAAGAACTGAATATATATGTGTAAGAACGGAATATATATCTGTAAGAACTGAATATATATGTGTAAGAACTGAATATATATGTGTTAGAACTGAATATATATGTGTAAGAACTGAATATATATGTGTAAGAACTGAATATATGCGTAAGAATGGAATATATATGCGTAAGAACGGAATATATATGCGTAAGAATGGAATATATATGTGTAAGAACTGAATATATATGTGTAAGGACCGAATATATATGCGTAAGAATGGAATATATATGTGTAAGAACTGAATATATATGTGTAAGAACAGAATATATATCTGTAAGAACTGAATATATATGTGTAAGAACTGAATATATATGTGTTAGAACTGAATATATATGTGTAAGAACTGAATATATATGTGTAAGAACTGAATATATATGCGTAAGATCGGAATATATATGCGTAAGAACGGAATATATATGCGTAAGAACGGAATATATATGCGTAAGAACGGAATATATATGTGTAAGAACTGAATATATATGTGTAAGGACGGAATATATATGCGTAAGAATGGAATATATATGTGTAAGAACTGAATATATATGTGTAAGAACGGAATATATATCTGTAAGAACTGAATATATATGTGTAAGAACTGAATATATATGTGTAAGAACTGAATATATGTGTAAGAACTGAATATATATGTGTAAGAACGGAATATATATGTGTAAGAACTGAATATATATGTGTATGAACTGAATATATATGAGTAAGAACTGAATATATATGTGTAAGAACTGAATATATATGTGTAAGAACTGAATATATATGTGTAAGAACTGAATATATATGTGTAAGAACTGAATATATATGAGTAAGAACGGAATATATATTTGTAAGAACTGAATATATATGTGTAAGAACTGAATATATATGAGTAAGAACGGAATATATATGCGTAAGAACTAAATATATATGCGTAAGAACGGAATATATATGCGTAATAACGGAATATATATGCGTAAGAACGGAATATATATGCGTAAGAACGGAATATATATGCGTAAGAACGGAATATATATGCGTAAGAACGGAATATATATGCGTAAGAACGGAATATATATGTATTAGAACTGAATATATATGTGTAAGAACGGAATATATATGCGTAAGAATTGAATATATATGTGTAAGAAATAAATATATATGTGTAAGAACTGAATATATATGTGTAAATACTGAATATATATGCGTAAGAACTGAATATATATGTGTAAGAACTGAATATATATGTGTAAGAACTGAATATATATGTGTAAGAACTGAATATATATGTGTAAGAACGGAATATATATGCGTAAGAACGGAATATATATGCGTAAGAACTGAATATATATGCGTAAGAACGGAATATATATGCGTAAGAACGGAATATATATGTATTAGAACTGAATATATATGTGTAAGAACGGAATATATATGTGTAAGAAATAAATATATATGTGTAAGAACTGAATATATATGTGTAAGAACTGAATATATATGTGTAAATACTGAATATATATGCGTAAGAACTGAATATATATGTGTAAGAACTGAATATATATGTGTAAGAACTGAATATATATGCGTAAGATCGGAATATATATGTGTAAGAACTGAATATATATGTGTAAGAACGGAATATATATGCGTAAGAATGGAATATATAGGTGTAAGAACTGAATATATATGTGTAAGAACTGTATATATATGTGTAAGAACTGAATATATAGGTGTAAAAACTGAATATATATGTGTAAGAAATGAATATATATGTGTAAGAACTGAATATATATGCGTAAGAATGGAATATATATGAGTAAGAACGGAATATATATGCGTAAGATCGGAATATATATGCGTAAGAACGGAATATATATGCGTAAGAACTGAATATATATGTGTAAGAACTGAATATATATGCGAAAGAATGGAATATATATGAGTAAGAACTGAATATATGTGTGTAAGAACTGAATATATAGGTGTAAGAACTGAAAATATATGTATAAGAACTGAATATATATGCGTAAGAATGGAATATATATGCGTAAGAACGGAATATATATGCGTAAGAACGGAATATATAAGTGTAAGAACTGAATATATATGTGTAAGGACGGAATATATATGCGTAAGAATGGAATATATATGTGTACGAACTGAATATATATGCGTAAGAACTGAATATATATGAGTAAGAATGGAATATATATGAGTAAGAACGGAATATATATGCGTAAGATCGGAATATATATGCGTAAGAACGGAATATATATGCGTAAGAACTGAATATATATGTGTAAGAACTGAATATATGCGTAAGAATGGAATATATATGCGTAAGAACGGAATATATATGCGTAAGAACGGAATATATATGTGTAAGAACTGAATATATATGTGTAAGGACGGAATATATATGCGTAAGAATGGAATATATATGTGTAAGAACGGAATATATATCTGTAAGAACTGAATATATATGTGTAAGAACTGAATATATATGTGTTTGAACTGAATATATATGTGTAAGAACTGAAAATATATGCGTAAGAATGGAATATATATGCGTAAGAACGGAATATATATGCGTAAGAACGGAATATATATGCGTAAGAACTGAATATATGCGTAAGAATGGAATATATATGTGTAAGAACTGAATATATGCGTAAGAATGGAATATATATGCGTAAGAACGGAATATATATGCGTAAGAACGGAATATATATGTGTAAGAACTGAATATATATGTGTAAGGACGGAATATATATGCGTAAGAATGGAATATATATGTGTAAGAACTGAATATATATGTGTAAGAACGGAATATATATCTGTAAGAACGGAATATATATGTGTAAGAACTGAATATATATGTGTTAGAACTGAATATATATGTGTAAGAACTGAATATATATGTGTAAGAACTGAATATATATGCGTAGGAATGGAATATATATGCGTAAGAACGGAATATATATGCGTAAGAACGGAATATATATGTGTAAGAACTGAATATATATGTGTAAGGACGGAATATATATGCGTAAGAATGGAATATATATGTGTAAGAACTGAATATATATGTGTAGGAACGGAATATATATCTGTAAGAACTGAATATATATGTATTAGAACTGAATATATATGTGTAAGAACGGAATATATATGCGTAAGAATGGAATATATATGTGTAAGAAATAAATATATATGTGTAAGAACTGAATATATATGTGTAAATACTGAATATATATGCGTAAGAACTGAATATATATGAGTAAGAACTGAATATATATGTGTAAGAACTGAATATATATGTGTAAGAACGGAATATATATGCGTAAGAACGGAATATATATGCGTAAGAACGGAATATATATGCGTAAGAACGGAATATATGCGTAAGAACGGAATATATATGTATTAGAACTGAATATATATGTGTAAGAACGGAATATATATGCGTAAGAATGGAATATATATGTGTAAGAAATAAATATATATGTGTAAGAACTGAATATATATGTGTAAGAACTGAATATATATGTGTAAATACTGAATATATATGCGTAAGAACTGAATATATATGTGTAAGAACTGAATATATATGTGTAAGAACTGAATATATATGCGTAAGATCGGAATATATATGCGTAAGAACTGAATATATATGCGTAAGAACGGAATATATATGTGTAAGAACTGAATATATATGTGTAAGAACGGAATATATATGCGTAAGAATGGAATATATAGGTGTAAGAACTGAATATATATGTGTAAGAACTGAATATATATGCGTAAGAATGGAATATATATGCGTAAGAACGGAATATATATGCGTAAGAACGGAATATATATGTGTAAGAACTGAATATATATGTGTAAGGACGGAATATATATGCGTAAGAATGGAATATATATGTGTAAGAACTGAATATATATGTGTAAGAACGGAATATATATGCGTAAGAACGGAATATATATGTGTAAGAACTGAATATATATGCGTAAGAACTGAATATATATGCGTAAGAACTGAATATATGCGTAAGAACTGAATATATATGCGTAAGAACTGAATATATATGTGTAAGAACAGAATATATATGTGTACGAACTAAATATATATGCGTAAGAACGGAATATATATGCGTAAGAATGGAGCATATATGCGTAAGAACGGAATATATATGTGTAAGAACTGAATATATATGTGTAAGGACGGAATATATATGCGTAAGAACGGAATATATATACGTAAGAACGGAATATATATGTGTAAGAACTGAATATATATGCGTAAGAACTGAATATATATGCGTAAGAACTGAATATATGCGTAAGAACTGAATATATATGCGTAAGAACTGAATATATATGTGTAAGAACGGAATATATATGTGTAAGAACTGAATATATATGCGTAAGAACTGAATATATATGCGTAAGAACTGAATATATGCGTAAGAACTGAATATATATGCGTAAGAACTGAATATATATGCGTAAGATCGGAATATATATGCGTAAGAACGGAATATATATGCGTAAGAACTGAATATATATGTGTAAGAACTGAATATATATGTGTAAGAAATGAATATATATGCGTAAAAATGGAATATATATGCGTAAGATCGGAATATATATGCGTAGGAACGGAATATATATGCGTAAGAACTGAATATATATGTGTAAGAACTGAATATATATGCGTAATAATGGAATATATATGCGTAAGAACGGAATATATATGCGTAAGAACGGAATATATATGCGTAAGAACGGAATATATATGTGTAAGAACTGAATATATATGTGTAAGAACGGAATATATATGCGTAAGAATGGAATATATATGTGTAAGAACTGAATATATATGTGTAAGAACGGAGTATATATATGTAAGAACTGAATATATATGTGTAAGAACTGAATATATATGTGTTAGAACTGAATATATATGTGTAAGAAC
>JAWPHD010024325.1:0-19528 GCA_037043455.1 Cyrtodaria siliqua | reverse complement strand
ATATATTCAGTTTTTACGCATATATATTCAGTTCTTACGCATATATATTCAGTTCTTGCACATATATATTCAGTTTTACGCATATATATTTAGTTCTTACGCATACATATTAAGTTCTTACACATATATATTCAGTTCTTACACATATATATTCCGTTCTTACACATATATATTCAGTTCTTACACATATATATTCCGTACTTACACATATATATTCAGTTCTTACACATATATATTCCGTTCTTACACATATATTTTCTGTTGTACAAATATATATTCCGTTCTTACACATATATATTCCGTTCTTACGCAAATATATTCAGTTCTTACGCATAAAATTTCAGTTTTTACGCATATATATTCAGTTCTTACACATATATATTCAGTTTTACGCATATATATTCAGTTCTTAAGCATATATATTGAGTTCTTACGCATATATATTCAGTTCTTACACATATATATTCAGTTTTACGCATATATATTCAGTTCTTAAGCATATATATTGAGTTCTTACGCATATATATTCAGTTCTTACGCATATAAATTCAGTTCTCACACCGCATATATATTCAGTTCTTATGCATATATATTCAGTTCTTACGCGTATATATTCTGTTTACGCATATATATTCAGTTCTTACGCATATATATTCAGTTCTTACACATATATATTCAGTTTTTACACATATATATTCAGTTCTTACACATATATATTCAGTTCTTACACATATATATTCCATTCTTACACATATATTTTCCGTTCTTACAAATATTCATTCCGTTCTTACACATATATATTCCGTTCTAACGCATATATCTTCCGTTCTTACACATATATATTCTTTTCTCACGCATATATATTCAGTTCTTACGCATATATATTCAGTTCTTACGGATCTATATTCAGTTCTTAGACAGATATATTCAGTTCTTACGCATAAAATTTCAGTTTTTACGCATATATATTCAGTTCTTACACATATATATTCAGTTTTACGCATATATATTCAGTTCTTAAGCATATATATTGAGTCCTTACGCATATATATTCAGTTCCTATGCATATATATTCGGTTCTTAGACATATATATTCAGTTCTTACGCATATATATTCAGTTCTTACGCATATAAATTCAGTTCTTACACCGCATATATATTCAGTTCTTATGCATATATATTCAGTTCTTACGCATATATATTCAGTTCTTACGCGTATATATTCTGTTTACGCATATATATTCAGTTCTTACGCATATATATTCAGTTCTTACACATATATATTTAGTTTTTACACATATATATTCAGTTCTTACACATATATATTCAGTTTTTACACATATATATTCCATTCTTACACATATATTTTCCGTTCTTACAAATATTCATTCCGTTCTTACACATATATATTCCGTTCTAACGCATATATCTTCCGTTCTTACACATATATATTCTTTTCTCACGCATATATATTCAGTTCTAACGCATATATATTCAGTTCTTACGGATCTATATTCAGTTCTTAGACATATATATTCAGTTCTTACGCACATATATTCAGTTCTTACGCATATATATTCAGTTCTTACATATATATTCAGTTTTACGCATATATATTGAGTTCTTAAGCATATATATTGAGTTCTTACGCATATATTCAGTTCTTACGCATATATATTCAGTTCTTAGACATATATGTTCAGTTCTTACGCATATATATTCAGTTCTTACACATATATTCAGTTCTTACACATATATTCAGTTCTTACACATATATATTCCGTTCTTACAAATATATATTCAATTCTTACACATATATATTCAGTTCTTAGACATATATATTCAGTTCTTACACATATATATTCAGTTCTTACGCATATATATTCCGTTCTTACGCATATATATTCAGTTCTTACACGTACATATTCTGTTTTACGCATATATATTCAGTTCTTACGCATATATATTCAGTTCTTCCACATATATATTCAGTTCTTACACATATATTCAGTTCTTACACATATATATTACGTTCTTACACATATATATTCCGTTCTTACACATATATATTCAGTTCTTACACGTATATATTCAGTTCTTACACATATATATTCCGTTCTTACACATATATATTCAGTTCTTACACATATATATTCAGTTATTAGACATATATATTCAGTTCTAAGACATATATATTCAGTTCTTACACATATATATTCCGTTCTTACACATATATATTCAGTTCTTAGACATATATATTCAGTTCTTACGCATATATATTCAGTTCTTACGCATATATATTCAGTTCTTACGGATCTATATTCAGTTCTTAGACATATATATTCAGTTCTTACGCACATATATTCAGTTCTTACGCATATATATTCAGTTCTTACATATATATTCAGTTTTACGCATATATATTCAGTTCTTAAGCATATATATTGAGTTCTTACGCATATATTCAGTTCTTACTCATATATATTCAGTTCTTACGGATCTATATTCAGTTCTTAGACATATATATTCAGTTCTTACGCACATATATTCAGTTCTTACGGATCTATATTCAGTTCTTAGACATATATATTCAGTTCTTACGCACATATATTCAGTTCTTACGCATATATATTCAGTTCTTACATATATATTCAGTTCTTAAGCATATATATTGAGTTCTTACGCATATATTCAGTTCTTACGCATATATATTCAGTTCTTAGACATATATGTTCAGTTCTTACGCATATATATTCAGTTCTTACACATATATTCAGTTCTTACACATATATTCAGTTCTTACACATATATATTCCGTTCTTACACATATATATTCAATTCTTACACATATATATTCAGTTCTTAGACATATATATTCAGTTCTTACACATATATATTCCGTTCTTACGCATATATATTCCGTTCTTACGCATATATATTCAGTTCTTACACGTACATATTCAGTTTTACGCATATATATTCAGTTCTTACGCATATATATTCAGTTCTTCCACATATATATTCAGTTCTTACACATATATTCAGTTCTTACACATATATATTACGTTCTTACACATATATATTCCGTTCTCTCACATATATATTCAGTTCTTACACGTATATATTCAGTTCTTACACATATATATTCCGTTCTTACACATATATATTCAGTTCTTACACATATATATTCAGTTATTAGACATATATATTCAGTTCTAAGACATATATATTCAGTTCTTACACATATATATTCCGTTCTTACACATATATATTCCGTTCTTACACATATATATTCAGTTCTTAGACATATATATTCAGTTCTTACGCATATATATTCAGTTCTTACGCATATATATTCAGTTCTTACACATATATATTCAGTTTTACGCATATATATTCAGTTCTTACGCATATATATTCAGTTCTTACGCATATATATTCAGTTCTTGCACATATGTATTCCGTTCTTACACATATATTTTCCGTTCTTACGCAAATATATTCAGTTCTTACACATATATTCAGTTCTTACATATATATTCAGTTCTTACACATATATATTTAGTTTTACGCATATATATTCAGTTTTACGCATATATATTCAGTTCTTAAGCATATATATTGAGTCCTTACGCATATATATTCAGTTCCTATTCATATATATTCAGTTCTTAGACATATATTTTCAGTTCTTACGCTTATATATTCAGTTCTTACGCATATATATTCAGTTCTTACACCGCATATATATTCAGTTCTTACGCATATATATTCAGTTCTTACGCATATATATTCATTTCTTACGCGTATATATTCTGTTTTACGCATATATATTCAGTTCTTACGCATAAATATTCAGTTCTTACACATATATATTCAGTTTTTACACATATATATTCAGTTCTTACACATTTATATTCAGTTCTTACACATATATATTCCATTCTTACACATATATTTTCCGTTCTTACAAATATTCATTCCGTTCTTACACATATATATTCCGTTCTAACGCATATATCTTCCGTTCTTACACATATATATTCTTTTCTTACGCATATATATTCAGTTCTTACGCATATATATTCAGTTGTTACGGATCTATATTCAGTTCTTAGACATATATATTCAGTTCTTACGCACATATATTCAGTTCTTACACATATATATTCAGTTCTTACATATATATTCAGTTTTACGCATATATATTCAGTTCTTAAGCATATATATTGAGTTCTTACGCATATATTCAGTTCTTACGCATATATATTCAGTTCTTAGACATATATGTTCAGTTCTTACGCATATATATTCAGTTCTTACACATATATTCAGTTCTTACACATATATTCAGTTCTTACACATATATATTCCGTTCTTACACATATATATTCAATTCTTACACATATATATTCAGTTCTTAGACATATATATTCAGTTCTTACACATATATATTCCGTTCTTACGCATATATATTCCGTTCTTACGCATATATATTCAGTTCTTACACGTACATATTCAGTTTTACGCATATATATTCAGTTCTTACGCATATATATTCAGTTCTTCCACATATATATTCAGTTCTTACACATATATTCAGTTCTTACACATATATATTACGTTCTTACACATATATATTCCGTTCTTACACATATATATTCAGTTCTTACACGTATATATGCAGTTGTTACACATATATATTCCGTTCTTACACATATATATTCAGTTCTTACACATATATATTCAGTTCTTAGACATATATATTCAGTTCTAAGACATATATATTCAGTTCTTACACATATATATTCCGTTCTTACACATATATATTCCTTTCTTACACATATATATATTCAGTTCTTAGACATATATATTCAGTTCTTACGCATATATATTGAGTTCTTACGCATATATATTCAGTTCTTACACATATATGATCAGTTTTACGCATATATATTCAGTTCTTACGCATATATATTCAGTTCTTACGCATATATATTCAGGTCTTGCACATATGTATTCTGTTCTTACACATATATTTTCCGTTCTTACAAATATATATTCCGTTGTTACACATATATATTCCGTTCTTACACACATATATATTCAGTTCTTACACGTATATATTCAGTTTTACGCATATATAGTCAGTTCTTACGCATATATATTCAGTTTTACGCACATATATTCAGTTCTTACGCAAATATATTCAGTTCTTACACATATATTCAGTTCTTACACATATATATTCAGTTCTTACACATATATATTCAGTTTTACGCATATATATTCAGTTTTACGCATATATATTCAGTTCTTAAGCATATATATTGAGTCCTTACGCATATATATTCAGTTCCTATGCATATATATTCAGTTCTTAGACATATATCTTCAGTTCTTACGGATATATATTCAGTTCTTACTCGTATATATTCTGTTTTACGCATATATATTCAGTTCTTACGCATAAATATTCAGTTTTTACACATATATATTCAGTTTTTACACATATATATTCAGTTCTTACACATATATATTCAGTTCTTACACATATATATTCCATTCTTACACATATATTTTCCGTTCTTACAAATATACATTCCGTTCTTACACATATATATTCCGTTCTAACGCATATATCTTCCTTTCTTACACATATATATTCTTTTCTTACGCATATATATTCAGTTCTTACGCATATATATTCAGTTCTTAATGATCTATATTCAGTTCTTAGACATATATATTCAGTTCTTAGACATATATATTCAGTTCTTACACATATATATTCCGTTCTTACGCATATATATTCCGTTCTTACGCATATATATTCAGTTCTTACACGTACATATTCAGTTTTACGCATATATATTCAGTTCTTACGCATATATATTCAGTTCTTCCACATATATATTCAGTTCTTACACATATATTCAGTTCTTACACATATATATTACGTTCTTACACATATATATTCCGTTCTTTCACATATATATTCAGTTCTTACACGTATATATTCAGTTCTTACACATATATATTCCGTTCTTACACATATATATTCAGTTCTTACACATATATATTCAGTTATTAGACATATATATTCAGTTCTAAGACATATATATTCAGTTCTTACACATATATATTCCGTTCTTACACATATATATTCAGTTCTTAGACATATATATTCAGTTCTTACGCATATATATTCAGTTCTTACGCATATATATTCAGTTCTTACACATATATATTCAGTTTTACGCATATATATTCAGTTCTTACGCATATATATTCAGTTCTTACGCATATATATTCAGTTCTTGCACATATGTATTCCGTTCTTACACATATATTTTCCGTTCTTACGCAAATATATTCAGTTCTTACACATATATTCAGTTCTTACATATATATTCAGTTCTTACACATATATATTTAGTTTTACGCATATATATTCAGTTTTACGCATATATATTCAGTTCTTAAGCATATATATTGAGTCCTTACGCATATATATTCAGTTCCTATTCATATATATTCAGTTCTTAGACATATATTTTCAGTTCTTACGCATATATATTCAGTTCTTACGCATATATATTCAGTTCTTACACCGCATATATATTCAGTTCTTACGCATATATATTCAGTTCTTACGCATATATATTCATTTCTTACGCGTATATATTCAGTTGTTACACATATATATTCCGTTCTTACACATACATATTCAGTTCTTACACATATATATTCAGTTCTTAGACATATATATTCAGTTCTAAGACATATATATTCAGTTCTTACACATATATATTCAGTTCTTACACATATATATTCAGTTCGTAGACATATATATTCAGTTCTTACGCATATATATTCAGTTCTTACGCATATATATTCAGTTCTTACACATATATATTCAGTTTTACGCATATATATTCAGTTCTTACGCATATATATTCAGTTCTTAGGCATATATATTCAGTTCTTACATAGATATTGAGTTTTACGCATATATATTCAGTTGTTACGCATATATATTCAGTTCTTACACATATATATTCAGTTCTTACACATATATATTCAGTTCTTACACATATATATTCAGTTCTTACACATATATATTCCGTTCTTACACATATATATTCAGTTCTTACACATATATATTCAGTTCTTACAAATATATATTCCGTTCTTACGCATATATATTTCGTTCTTACACATATATATTCCGTTCTTACTAATATATATTCCGTTCTTACGCATATATATTCAGTACTATATATTCAGTTCTTACGGATATATATTCAGTTCTTAGACATATATATTCAGTTCTTACGCATATAAATTCAGTACTTACGCATATATATTCAGTTCGTACGCATATATATTCAGTTCTTACGCATATATATTCAGTTCTTACACATATATTCAGTTTTACGCATATATATTCAGTTCTTAAGCATATATATTGAGTTCTTACGCATATATATTCAGTTCTTACGCATATATATTCAGTTCTTAGACATACATATTCAGTTCTTAGGCATATATATTCAGTTCTTACGCATATATATTCAGTTCTTATACATATATATTCAGTTTTACGCATATATATTTAATTATTACGCATATATATTCAGTTCTTACACCTATATATTCAGTTTTACGCATATATATTCAGTTCTTAAGCATATATATTGAGTTCTTACGCATATATATTCAGTTCTTACGCATATATATTCAGTTCTTAGACATATATATTCAGTTCTTACACATATATATTCAGTTCTTACACATATATATTCAGTTTTACGCATATATATTTAATTATTACGCATATATATTCAGTTCTTACACCTATATATTCAATTTTACGCATATATATTCAGTTCTTACGCATATATATTCAGTTCTTACACATATATTCAGTTCTTACACATATATATTCAGTCCTTACACATATATATTCCGTTATTACACATATATATTAAGTTCTTACACATATATATTCAGGTCTTACGCATATATATTCCGTACTTACGCATATATATTCAGTTCTTGTGGATATCTATTCAGTTCTTAGACATATATATTCCGTTCTTACACATTTCTATTCCATTCTTACGCATATATATTCAGTTCTTACACATATATTCAGTTTTACGCATATATATTCAGTTCTTAAGCATATATATTGAGTTCTTACGCATATATATTCAGTTCTTACGCATATATATTCAGTTCTTAGACATACATATTCAGTTCTTAGGCATATATATTCAGTTCTTACGCATATATATTCAGTTCTTATACATATATATTCAGTTTTACGCATATATATTTAATTATTACGCATATATATTCAGTTCTTACACATATATATTCAGTTCTTACACATATATATTCAGTTCTTACACATATATATTCAGTTCTTACACATATATATTCAGTTCTTACACATATATATTCCGTTCTTACACATATATATTCAGTTCTTACACATATATATTCAGTTCTTAGACATATATATTTAGTACTTACGCATATATATTCAGTTCTTACGCATATATATTCAGTTCTTACAAATATATTTTCAGTTTAACGCATATATATTTAATTATTACGCATATATATTCAGTTCTTACACCTATATATTCAGTTTTACGCATATATATTCAGTTCTTACGCATATATATTCAGTTCTTACACATATATTCAGTTCTTACACATATATATTCAGTGCTTACACATATATATTCCGTTCTTACACATATATATTAAGTTCTTACACATATATATTCAGGTCTTACGCAAATATATTCCGTACTTACGCATATATATTCAGTTCTTACGGATATCTATTCAGTTCTTAGACATATATATTCCGTTCTTACACATTTCTATTCCATTCTTACGCATATATATTCAGTTCTTACACATATATATTCCATTCTTACGCATATATATTCAGTTCTTACGCATATATATTCAGTTCTTACGGATATATATTCAGTTCTTAGACATATATATTCAGTTCTTACACGTATAGATTCCGTTCTTACACATATATATTCAGTTCTTACACATATATTATCCGTTCTTACACATATATATTCCATTCTTACAAATATATATTCCGTTCTTACAAATATATATTCCGTTCTTACGCATATATATTTCGTTCTTACACATATATATTCCGTTCTTACAAATATATATTCCGTTCTTACCATGCTTACGCATATATATTCAGTACTATATATTCAGTTCTTACGGATATATATTCAGTTCTTAGACATATATATTCAGTTCTTACGCATATAAATTCATTACTTACGCATATATATTCAGTTCTTAGACATACATATTCAGTTCTTAGGCATATATATTCAGTTCTTACGCATATATATTCAGTTCTTATACATATATATTCAGTTTTACGCATATATATTTAATTATTACGCATATATATTCAGTTCTTACACCTATATATTCAGTTTTACGCATATATATTCAGTTCTTAAGCATATATATTGAGTTCTTACGCATATATATTCAGTTCTTACGCATATATATTCAGTTCTTAGACATACATATTCAGTTCTTAGACATATATATTCAGTACTTACGCATATATATTCAGTTCTTACGCATATATATTCAGTTCTTACACATATATATTCAGTTTTAAGCATATATATTTAATTATTACGCATATATATTCAGTTCTTACACCTATATATTCAGTTTTACGCATATATATTCAGTTCTTACGCATATATATTCAGTTCTTACACATATATTCAGTTCTTACACATATATATTCAGTCCTTACACATATATATTCCGTTATTACACATATATATTAAGTTCTTACACATATATATTCAGGTCTTACAAATATATATTCCGTACTTACGCATATATATTCAGTTCTTGTGGATATCTATTCAGTTCTTAGACATATATATTCCGTTCTTACACATTTCTATTCCATTCTTACGCATATATATTCAGTTCTTACACATATATTCAGTTTTACGCATATATATTCAGTTCTTAAGCATATATATTGAGTTCTTACGCATATATATTCAGTTCTTACGCATATATATTCAGTTCTTAGACATACATATTCAGTTCTTAGGCATATATATTCAGTTCTTACGCATATATATTCAGTTCTTATACATATATATTCAGTTTTACGCATATATATTTAATTATTACGCATATATATTCAGTTCTTACACATATATATTCAGTTCTTACACATATATATTCAGTTCTTACACATATATATTCAGTTCTTACACATATATATTCAGTTCTTACACATATATATTCCGTTCTTACACATATATATTCAGTTCTTACACATATATATTCAGTTCTTAGACATATATATTTAGTACTTACGAATATATATTCAGTTCTTACGCATATATATTCAGTTCTTACGCATATATATTCAGTTCTTACACATATATATTCAGTTTTACGCATATATATTTAATTATTACGCATATATATTCAGTTCTTACACCTATATATTCAGTTTTACGCATATATATTCAGTTCTTACGCATATATATTCAGTTCTTACACATATATTCAGTTCTTACACATATATATTCAGTGCTTACACATATATATTCCGTTCTTACACATATATATTAAGTTCTTACACATATATATTCAGGTCTTACGCATATATATTCCGTACTTACGCATATATATTCAGTTCTTACGGATATCTATTCAGTTCTTAGACATATATATTCCGTTCTTACACATTTCTATTCCATTCTTACGCATATATATTCAGTTCTTACACATATATATTCCATTCTTACGCATATATATTCAGTTCTTACGCATATATATTCAGTTCTTACGGATATATATTCAGTTCTTAGACTTATATATTCAGTTCTTACACGTATAGATTCCGTTCTTACACATATATATTCAGTTCTTACACATATATTATCCATTCTTACACATATATATTCCATTCTTACAAATATATATTCCGTTCTTACAAATATATATTCCGTTCTTACGCATATATATTTCGTTCTTACACATATATATTCCGTTCTTACAAATATATATTCCGTTCTTACCATGCTTACGCATATATATTCAGTACTATATATTCAGTTCTTACGGATATATATTCAGTTCTTAGACATATATATTCAGTTCTTACGCATATAAATTCATTACTTACGCATATATATTCAGTTCGTACGCATCTATATTCAGTTCTTACGCATATATATTCAGTTCTTACACATATATTCAGTTTTACGCATATATTCAGTTCTTAAGCATATATATTGAGTTCTTACGCATATATATTCAGTTCTTACGCATATATATTCAGTTCTTAGACATACATATTCAGTTCTTAGGCATATATATTCAGTTCTTACGCATATATATTCAGTTCTTATACATATATATTCAGTTTTACGCATATATATTCAGTTCTTACGCATATATATTCAGTTCTTACGCATATATATTCAGTTCTTACACATATATTGAGTTTTACGCATATATATTCAGTTCTTACGGATATATATTCAGTTCGTACACATATATATTCAGTTCTTACACATATATATATTCAGTTCTTACACATATATATTCAGTCCTTACACATATATATTCCGTTCTTACACATATATATTCAGTTCTTACACATATATATTCAGTTTTTACACATATATATTCAGTTGTACGCATATATATTCATTTCTTAAGCATATATATTGAGTTCTTACGCATATATATTCCGTTCTTACCCATGTATACTCCGTTCTTACGCATATATATTCCGTTCTTACACATATATTCCGTTCTTACATATATATATTCCGTTCTTACACATATATATTCCGTTCTTACGCATATATATTCGGTTCTTACGCATATATATTCAGTTCTTAGACATATATATTCAGTTCTTACGCATATATATTCAGTTCTTACGCATATATATTCATTTCTTACACCGCATATATATTCAGTTCTTACGCATATATATTCAGTTCTTACGCGTATATATTCAGTTCTTACGCATATATATTCAGTTCTTAGACATACATATTCAGTTCTTAGGCATATATATTCAGTTCTTACGCATATATATTCAGTTCTTATACATATATATTTAGTTTTACGCATATATATTCAGTTCTTACGCATATATATTCAGTTCTTACGCATATATATTCAGTTCTTACACATATATTCAGTTTTACGCATATATATCTTCAGTTCTTACGGATATATATTCACTTCGTACACATATATATTCAGTTCTTACACATATATATATTACGTTCTTACACATATATATTCACTCCTTACATATATATATTCCGTTCTTACACATATATATTCAGTTCTTACACATATATATTCAGTTTTTACACATATATATTCAGTTGTAAGCATATATATTCAGTTCTTAAGCATATATATTGAGTTCTTACGCATATATATTGAGTTCTTACGCATATATATTCAGTTCTTACGCATATATATTCAGTTCTTACACATATATATTCAGTTTTACGCATATATATTCAGTGCTTAAGCATATATATTGAGTTCTTACGCATATATATTCAGTTCTTACGCATATATATTCAGTTTCTTAGACATATATTCAGTTCTTACGCATAAATATTCAGTTCTTACGCATATATATTCAGTTCTTACGGATATATATTCAGTTCTTAGACAGATATATTCAGTTCTTACGCATAAAAATTCAGTTTTAACGCATATATATTCAGTTCTTACACATATATATTCAGTTTTACGCATATATATACAGTTCTTAAGCATATATATTCAGTTCTTAGACATATATATTCAGATCTTACGCATATATATTCAGTTCTTACGCATATATATTCAGTTCTTAAGCATATATATATTCAGTTCTTAGACATATATATTCAGATCTTACGCGTATATATTCAGTTTTTACGCATATATATTCAGTTCTTACGCATATATATTCAGTTCTTACACATATATATATTCAGTTTTTACACATTATATATTCAGTTTTTACACATATATATTCAGTTTCTTACAAATATATATTCCATTCTTACGCATATATATTCAGTTCTTACACATATATATTCCGTTCTTACACATATATTTTCCGTTCTTACAAATATATATTCCGTTCTTACGCATATATATTACGTTCTTACACATATATATTCCGTTCTTACACATATATATTCTGTTCTTACACATATATATATTCCGTTCTTACACATGTATTTTCTGTTCTTACAAATATACATTTCCGTTCTTACACATATATATTCCGTTGTAACGCATATATCTTCCGTTCTTACACATATATATTCTTTTCTTACGCATATATATTCAGTTCTTACGCATATATATTCAGTTCTTACGGATCTATATTCAGTTCTTAGACATATATATTCAGTTCTTACGCATATATATTTAGTTCTTACGCATATATATTCAGTTCTTACACATATATATTCAGTTTTACGCATATATATTCAGTTCTTAAGCATATATATTGAGTTCTTACGCATATATATTCAGTTCTTACGCATATATATACAGTTCTTACACATATATATTCAGTTTTTACAAATATATATTCAGTTCTTACACATATATATTCAGTTCTTACACATATATATTCCATTCTTACACATATATTTTCCGTTCTTACAAATATACATTCCGTTCTTACACATATATATTCCGTTCTAACGCATATATCTTCCGTTCTTACACATATATATTCTTTTCTTACGCATATATATTCAGTTCTTTACGCATATATATTCAGTTCTTACGGATCTATATTCAGTTCTTAGACATATATATTCAGTTCTTAAGCATATATATATTCAGTTCTTACGCATATATATTCAGTTCTTACATATATATTCAGTTTTACGCATATATATTCAGTTCTTGAGTCATATATATTGAGTTCTTACGCATATATATTCAGTTCTTACGCATATATATTCAGTTCTTAGACATATATGTTCAGTTCTTACGCATATATATTCAGTTCTTACACATATATTCAGTTCTTACACATATATATTCCGTTCTTACACATATATGTTCAATTCTTACACATATATATTTAGTTCTTAGACATATATATTCAGTTCTTACACATATATATTGCGTTCTTACGCATATATATTCCGTTTTTACGCATATATATTCAGTTCTTACACGTACATATTCAGTTTTACGCATATATATTCAGTTCTTACGCATATATATTCAGTTCCTCCACATATATATTCAGTTCTTTTACATATATTCAGATCTTACACATATATAATTCCGTTCTTACACATATATATTCCGTTCTTACACATATATATTCAGTTCTTACACGTATATATTCAGTTCTTACACATATATATTCAGTTCTTACACATATATATTCAGTTCTTAGACATATATATTCAGTTCTTACGCATATATATTCAGTTCTTACGCATATATATTCAGTTTTATGCATATATATTCAGTTCTTACGCATATATATTCAGTTCTTACGCATATATATTCAGTTCTTACATAGATATTCAGTTTTACGCATATATATTCAGTTTTTACGCATATATATTCAGTTCTTACACATATATATTCAGTTCTTACACATATATATTCAGTTCTTACACATATATATTCAGTTCTTACACATATATATTCCGTTCTTACACATATATATTCAGTTCTTACACATATATATTCAGTTCTTAGACATATATATTCAGTACTTACGCATATATATTCATTTCTTACGCATATATATTCAGTTCTTACACATATATATTCAGTTTACGCATATATATTCAGTTCTTACGCATATATATTCAGTTATTACGCATATATATTCAGTTCTTATACCTATTTATTCAGTTTTACGCATATATATTCAGTTCTTACGCATATATATTCAGTTCTTACACATATATTCAGTTCTTACACATATATATTCAGTCCTTACACATATATATTCCGTTCTTACACATATATATTAAGTTCTTACACATATATATATTCAGGTCTTACGCATATATATTCCGTACTTTACGCATATATATTTAGTTCTTACGGATATCTATTCAGTTCTTAGACATATATATTCCGTTCTTACACATATCTATTCCATTCTTACGCATATATATTCAGTTCTTACACATATATATTCCGTTCTTACGCATATATATTCAGGTTTTACGCATATATATTCAGTTCTTACGTATATATATCAGTCTTCTTTCATTCAGTTCTACTCGTATATATTCAGTTCTTACACGTATAATATTCACGTGCTTACATATATATCAGTTCTACACATATATTATCCGTTCTTACACATTATATTCCATTCTTACAAATATATATTCCGTTCTTACAAATATATATTCCGTTCTTACGCATATATATTCCGTTCTTACACATATATATTCCGTTCTTACACATATATATTCCGTTCTTACGCATATATATTCAGTACTTACGCATATATATTCAGTTCTTACGGATATATATTCAGTTCTTAGACATATATATTCAGTTCTTACGCATATATATTCAGTACTTACGCATATATATTCAGTTCTTACGCATATATATTCAGTTCTTACGCATATATATTCAGTTCTTACACATATATTCAGTTTTACGCATATATATTCAGTTCTTAAGCATATATATTGAGTTCTTACGCATATATATTCATTTCTTACGCATATATATTCAGTTCTTAGACATACATATTCAGTTCTTAGGCATATATATTCAGTTTCTTACGCATATATTTTCAGTTATTATACATATATATTCAGTTTTACGCATATATATTCAGTTCTTACGGATATATATTCATTTCTTACGCTTATATATTCAGTTCTTACAATATATTCAGTTTTACGCATATATATTCAGTTCTTACGGATATATATTCAGTTCGTACACATATATATTCAGTTCTTACACATATATATATTCAGTTCTTACACATATATATTCAGTCCTTACACATACATATTCCGTTCTTACACATATATATTCAGTTCATACAGCATATATATTCAGTTTTAACACGGATATATTCAGTTGTACGCATATATATTCAGTTCTTAAGCATATATATTGAGTTCTTACGCATATATATTCCGTTTTTACACATGTATACTCCGTTCTTACGCATATATATTTCGTTCTTACACATATATTCCGTTCTTACATATATATAATTCCGTTCTTACACATATATATTCCGTTCTTACGCATATATATTCGGTTCTTACGCATATATATTCAGTTCTTACGGATATATATTTAGTTCTTAGACATATATATTCAGTTCTTACGCATATATATTCAGTTCTTACACATATATATTTAGTTTTACGCATATATCATCAGTTCTTAAGCATATATATTGAGTTCTTACGCATATATATTCAGTTCTTACACATATATATTCAGTTTTACGCATATATATTCAGTTCTTACGGATATATATTCAGTTCTTAGAGAGATATATTCAGTTCTTACGCATAAAAATTCAGTTTTTACGCATAAATATTCAGTTCTTACACATATATATTCAGTTTTACGCATATATATTCAGTTCTTAAGCATATATTTATTCAGTTCTTAGACATATATATTCAGTTCTTAGACATGTATTTTCTGTTCTTACAAAATATACATTCCGTTCTTACACATATATATTCCGTTGTAACGCATATATCTTCCGTTCTTACACATATATATTCTTTTCTTACGCATATATATTCAGTTCTTACGCATATATAATTCAGTTCTTACGGATCTATATTCAGTTCTTAGACATATATATTCAGTTCTTACGCATATATATTTAGTTCTTACGCATATATATTCAGTTCTTACACATATATATTCAGTTTTACGCATATATATTCAGTTCTTAAGCATATATATTGAGTTCTTACGCATATATATTCAGTTCTTACGCATATATATACAGTTCTTACACATATATATTCAGTTTTTACAAATATATATTCAGTTCTTACACATATATATTCAGTTCTTACACATATATATTCCATTCTTACACATATATTTTCCGTTCTTACAAATATACATTCCGTTCTTACACATATATATTCCGTTCTAACGCATATATCTTCCGTTCTTACACATATATATTCTTTTTCTTACGCATATATATTCAGTTCTTACGCATATATATTCAGTTCTTACGGATCTATATTCAGTTCTTAGACATATATATTCAGTTCTTAAGCATATATATTCAGTTCTTACGCATATATATTCAGTTCTTCATATATATTCAGTTTTACGCATATATATTCAGTTCTTGAGCATATATATTGAGTTCTTAGCGCATATATATTCAGTTCTTACGCATATATATTCAGTTCTTAGACATATATGTTCAGTTCTTACGCATATATATTCAGTTCTTACACATATATTCAGTTCTTACACATATATATTCCGTTCTTACACATATATGTTCAATTCTTACACATATATATTTAGTTCTTAGACATATATATTCAGTTCTTACACATATATATATTGCGTTCTTACGCATATATATTCCGTTTTTTACGCATATATATTCAGTTCTTACACGTACATATTCAGTTTTACGCATATTCATTCAGTTCTTACGCATAATATATTCAGTTCCTCCACATATATATTCAGTTCTTTTACATATATTCAGATCTTACACATATATATTCCGTTCTTACACATATATATTCCGTTCTTACACATATATATTCAGTTCTTACACGTATATATTCAGTTCTTACACATATATATTCAGTTCTTACACATATATATTCGAGTTCTTAGACATATATATTCAGTTCTTACGCATATATATTCAGTTCTTACGGCATATATATTCAGTTTTATGCATATATATTCAGTTCTTACGCATATATATTCAGTTCTTACGCATATATATATTCAGTTCTTACATAGATATTCAGTTTTACGCATATAGTATTCAGTTTTTTCGCATATATATTCAGTTCTTACACATTATATATTCAGTTCTTACACATATATATTCAGTTCTTTACACATATATATTCAGTTCTTACACATATATATTCCGTTCTTACACATATATATTCAGTTCTTACACATATATATTCAGTTCTTAGACATATATATTCAGTACTTACGCATATATATCATTTCTTACGCATATATATTCAGTTCTTACACATATATATCAGTTTTACGCATATATATCAGTTCTTACGCATATATATTCAGTTATTACGCATATATTTCAGTTCTTTATACCTATTTATTCAGTTTTACGCATATATATTCAGTTCTTACGCATATATATTCAGTTCTTACACATATATTCAGTTCTTACACATATATATTCAGTCCTTACACATATATATTCCGTTCTTTACACATATATATTAAGTTCTTACACATATATATATTCAGGTCTTACGCATATATATTCCGTACTTACGCATATATATTTAGTTCTTACGGATATCTATTCAGTTCTTAGACATATATATTCCGTTCTTACACAATATCTATTCCATTCTTACGCATATATATTCAGTTCTTACACATATATATTCCGTTCTTACGCATATATATTCAGGTTTTACGCATATATATTCAGTTCTTACGTATATATATTCAGTTCTTAGACATATATATTCAGTTCTTACACGTATATATTCCGTTCTTTACACATATATATTCAGTTCTTACACATATATTATCCGTTCTTACACATATATATTCCATTCTTACAAATATATATTCCGTTCTTACAAATATATATTCCGTTCTTACGCATATATATTCCGTTCTTACACATATATATTCCGTCTTACACATATATATTCCGTTCTTACGCATATATATTCAGTACTTACGCATATATATTCAGTTCTTACGGATATATATTCAGTTCTTAGACATATATATTCAGTTCTTACGCAGTATAGTATTCAGTACTCTACGCATATATATTCAGTTCTTACGCATATATATTCAGTTCTTACGCATATATATTCAGTTCTTACACAATATTATTCAGTTTTACGCATATATATTCAGTTCTTAAGCATATATATTGAGTTCTTACGCATATATATTCATTTCTTACGCATATATATTCAGTTCTTAGACATACATATTCAGTTCTTAGGCATATATTATTCAGTTCTTACGCATATATTTTCAGTTCTTATACATATATATTCAGTTTTACGCATATATATTCAGTTCTTACGGATATATATTCATTTCTTACGCTTATATATTCAGTTCTTACAAATATATTCAGTTTTACGCATATATATTCAGTTCTTACGGATATATATTCAGTTCGTACACATATATATTCAGTTCTTACACATATATATATTCAGTTCTTACACAT
>JAWPHD010024324.1:0-19547 GCA_037043455.1 Cyrtodaria siliqua | reverse complement strand
TGTGTGTGTGGGGGTGAGCGGCAGGAGGTGGGGATGGGAGGGAGCAACATATATGTGTAAGAAGCTATGTGTAAGAATTTACCAAAACAACACAGAAATATGTAAAAAAAAAAGAAAAGTTTCGAGTGTGTGTGTTTGGTGGGGTGGGGGTGGGGGGGGGGCAGGAGGTAGGGGGTGGAGGGAGCAACATATATATGTAAGAAGCTATGTGTAAGAATTGACCAAAACAACACAGAAATATGTAAAAATAAAAAAGAAAAGAAGATAATTCTAGTTTCGAGTGTGTGGTGGGTCGGGGTGGGGTGGAGGCGAGAGGTGGGAATTTGGTGTGTGTGGGGGGGTGGGGGGTGGAGTGGCAACATATATGTGTTAGAATTGACTAAAACAGCACAGAAATATGTATAAAAAAATAGATTTTCAAGTGAGTGGGAGGCAGGGACGGGTGGGGGAGGAGTGTGCAACATATATGTGTAAGAATTGACTAAAACAACACAGAAATATGTAAAACAAAAAGTATAAAAAAAGCCTGTGTGGAGGGGTGAGTGGGGGCGGGGGGGGGAGGAGGGAGCCCATGCACCAATATGGGTGAAGTATGAATAAGATGCATTATGCTATAAGAAATCACACACCAAAATTATAGATATATTACATGCTTACATGCAAACCTAGATCTGCCTTTATTGCATATTTCATGGGCCATCACAATTTGGGTTCCATGGGAGCCCAGAATTTGCAGAAGACAAAATTACTTACCCAACCCTTTACAACATACTATAAGGAAACCAATTCCAAAATTTAGTTCAGCTAGGACAAGAAATGTAAGAGATATAGACCTGTAAACACAGCTTACACGCAAATTTTAATGTGAAATAGACATACTTTAATCAGAATTTGGGTTCCATGAGAGCACAGGGGTTACAGGAACCAAAATTAACTAAGCAGTCCTTAAGATAATGCTATAAGGAAGCTACTGGCCAAATTTGGTTGTCCCATTTCACATCAAATTTTGCGTGGAAGCTGTGTTTACAAGTCTATATCTCTTACAATTCAAAGATAACGCATCATGTAACAATTGTATAATGCGTTATCTTTGAAATAAAATATGTTTAAACCAATTTGGTTGTGCTAGGGTAAGAATTGTAAGAAATATAGACTTGTAAACACAGCTTACACGCAAAATTTGATGTGAAATGGGACACATTTTATGGGCTATCATTATTTGGGTTCGATGGTTACACATAGCTTGATTTAAACATATTGTATTGCCAATACGTTACATACTTAATAAAGAGTAATATCAACATTTATCACATACTTCCCTATAAATACGTCGTTTTTGAATATACGATACGACATAGACCTAGCTATTCATATCCACCAGGAATTCGTTGCCGGGCAATAAAGCCGGTCAATAAAGCCATGAAATGTCATATCACGGAAATAACCGAAATGTTCATCTCGATCCTTTTACCGGAGTTATACGGAAATGATCGATTAGTTACGATTGTATACGATTTGTCACGGGTATTGTTTGTCGTCTGCGTTTCATCACAGGTACCGGACACGGTGTTTGGTACCCCATGGTACCCCAACCCCCCATGGGGTACCCCCCACTCACCATCCCTCACTCTATAACCCCAAAAAAAAAATCATATTCTTTACATAGTAAAGGTATGCATCTTCAGCACAATAACAAATAGGTACATCCGTAGCTACGAGTGCAGGTAATCTAGAATGGGTTCGATCCCGGACATATTGGTCTCGTTCATAGCAGGAGGCATGCCATTACTAAACCCAACTGTCTTTTTGTACCGTGTTTCACGCGCTTGGATACACCAGAAGCAGAAACGTGAAATACACTGAAGTAGGACACGATGTGATTCTACATGTACCACTGCCAGCTCTCCCTATGAATGCAATAAATACTGCGTTCATCGCACAAAACACGCTTGCAAATAGTAACACCAATTAAACTATTTATCTTACCGATCGAGATACCATCCAACTTGCTGTATGGAAGCCGTAGTACGATAAGAAACAACCAGCAAGTTTCGACGCTCGCTAAGAAGCCATGACAGTTTCCGTGACCCGGAAGTGGTTATCGGATAAATTTGCTGACGCCCTGCAATGCATATATTTTAAAGGGTAAGTCTGGATACCAGTCTTTTGTAAACAATATACATGTGGATACATGTGCATTACGTGCGAAGAAACACCTGTGTTTTAAAAACAAACTAATTCTGCATAGTTCCATATATTTCTGTAGAAGTTTCAGCGTAGTTCAATAGAATAGAATAGAATACTGCTGCATATATTGCTGTAGAACAAATCACTCAAAATGGCTATAGTTACATGGTAAAGTACTTTATAAACATTCATTGCAATTAAAAACAGACCCCTTTTTTTGAAACTTCTTCCATTTCATGTGATGTCTCAAACCAGCACAACCACGATGTAACCAGGCAGAACAATTATCACACTGTATCCATTCCGTGTCTCTGTCTTTTGTCCAACTTTTTTACATAATGTATCGCTGTCCTCATCCAACTCTTGCTGAGCACTCGGCAAAGGAAAATGGGTTTGTGATGTGCCTGCTTTAGGACATTGAGCCTCCTGTGCACTTACAGTGTGTGAAGCACCTGACAAAGGAGAATTTGTTTCAGGTGTCAAAAGGCTGAGTAGAACTAGTGTCAGATGTCTCTGTCTCGGCAGACTGAATCTTTGGACTATGTGATGATGGTGACACTTTTTTTCTTTTATTATTTCGCTTTCTCCTTGTTCCACATTTTTCTTCTACTTCCTCATCACATTCTGTACTTACATCTCCTTCATTTTTAGTCAGTTTCAATTTGTTGGATGTTTTTTTACCAGCAGGTTTTGACACACGAATTTGTTTTCTGTGGGCCATTTTCTTCCCAATGTGGTAAATTTCTAAGAGGTCTTTTCGGAACTGTCCAAACAGTACAAGCAAATACATCTTTATATTTTTTTTGAAAAATGGTACTTATTTTTTTCTGCTTATCAACATTTCCTTCTCTAACTGAAAGTTCACTTTTTTTCCCCCACACTATCAATTTCAAGTACACTTGAAAAACATTGAAATAGGTCCATGTTCTTGGTGATTTTTTGTTTACAGAATTCAAAAAAAATGCTTCCACATTTGTTAAAGTTTTCACTGCTCATCAAATTCAGGCATATTTGTGACAGTTTTATGAAAAAATTGAACAATTCGTCAGAAATGTTGGTGAGTCCTCTATTCACATTTTGCTTCCTTGTGGTATCTATCAATGACTCTGGCTCAATGCTATTGCCAAGAATAAACTGGTCATCCTCTCGTAAGTTATTTATTACTCTTGTTGCATACACAGCTTTATCATAGCTCTGTTGTCCTTCGACAGTTTTTGAATACCGCAGAGCTTTCTTTTTGTTTAGCAACTTATACCGAATTTTAGCTATGCAATAGCCACCAATATATCTTATCCTCGCCCGGGATGCATTCGTAACAGATCTTTCAGATACATTTCTTGCTGATGATGGGTATACTTCAGATCTCTTGCTTAATACAAATTTTCTGAGTTCTACTGATATATTAAAACAGATATGTTTGTGTTCTGCTGTGAAAGATTCATTTTCAAACAGTAACATACAATTCATAATAAACTCAGGACTGTTATGATGTTCATGAATAGATGTATTCTTCCTAAGGTTTTTACATTTGACAGGTCCCTCAAATTTCATTTTGTCGGTTAATAATACTATTTGTTTGTATTCTCTCTGGCAAAATTGTGTGTATTTGGATGTGTCTAAATTATTCAAAATAGAGTTAGTATTGTACTGGAAAGTAGTTAAAACTTCTTCTGTTTTCAATTTCTCTATTATCATGTCTAAATCCAGTTCTTGCGATAACTCTATTTCATTATCTTTGAAATTCATTGCTTCAATAATGTTATCAAACTCTTCATCAAATTCTTCTTCACAATTGACATCAATGTCTGCATCAACAGCATACGTTAACATATCTTGAACTGTGTACAAATCTGTAGCCTGTTCCAGTCTGCAATGGAATAAAGTATATATATAGATATACAACAAATAAACGCCGCTGATGAAGACCGCTAGGTCGAAAGCTGTGGCAAAAAGGAAAGATTTTGTTATATAGATATATATACTGAAAGAAAAAAGAAACGCATCACGGGTATTTCTGCTATATATTGTATGTACTGCACACTAAGTTCCATATATACTGAAAGGAAAAAGAAATGCAGGGTGCGTATTTCCGCTATATATTGTATGTTAAATATGCTACTGCTAATCGAATGGTACAGGGCGACATTAGGCCTGTCCTTCTAGAAAGAAGGTTTAAACAGCAGCCGTGAATTTTTAACAAATGATGACTGACATGTGTGCCTTTAATAGTTTTATCACATTCTTATCAAAACTCATATCCTTTTTCTCTTACAGGCTTTTGACTAGAGTTAAAGAAGACAGGGATGAAGAAATTGAGGTTAATAACCTGTATGAAGCATTCCACTTCGAAATGATGGAGTCTGGTAACACTGTCAGCATTGGGAAGAGGGTATTTGTTGAACATTTGATGAAAACTTACCCGAATACAATTAAACAACGACTCTACAGGAATGACACTACCCGTACAGTGTACAAAGGGATTGCTTTAAAGCAACTGAGCGCCCAGAAATCTTCGGAATGTTTGGAATTAAGTGAGATAAAACAATTTCTTACACCTGAATTCATCGTAAAAGATGAAAATGAAAGCAAACTTTCTTGTGATATTGAATGTGATATTCAGATCAATGGAAACTATATAAAACAGTTACATTTTTTAAGATCAAGGAATGGACATTAGAAATCAGTGGCCTAAAGGTTGACCTAGCAAGTTTGTACATAAAGGATGACTTTGAAATGTGTCGGAAAAGTATCACAGCTGTATGTGCTTCCGTTAAAATGCTTAAGCTATGTGAGGCAGTGGCAATTACCAAATCAGTTGTAGTCAGCAGATTTCATACTGTGGAGACATTAAAGTCACATAGAGACACAAGAAAGAAAGATTCGTTCAGTTATTTGTAATAAAGTTGTACCAGTGAACTCGTTAAGCAATACATGCAGAAAATGTCAAAAGATGACTTTCGGGGAACCTACAACTGAAGTTAACAAAGAAAATTTAAATTTAAAAGATAATGAAGACCAACATAGCAAAAGTGAAACTAAAACCGGAAAAAGCAACAGAAGAAGACATCACACGATTATTCCCAAATGCCACTGAAGAAATGATAGAAATTCTTTTAAGTCAAGCTCAAAACATTAGTCGAGATCCGAAAGGTAGAAGGTGGAGTAAAAGTGTAACGGCTGTATGTCTCCAGTGGTACTGTCGTAGTCCCCAGTCCTACGAAGCTTTTAGAGACAGTACATTTTTACTACTTCCATCAGCATCAATGCTAGTCTTATATAAGAACAGAGTAAAGCAAGAAGTTGGGTTTGATAAAGATGTCTTCAAATGGATGCATGAAGAGGCTAAGAGAAGAAATTTACCAGACGCCGGGTGGACAGGAGGTATACTTCTCGATGAGATGAGCATACAGTCTGATATTCAAATAAGTAAGAGCGGTGATATGGTCGAATTGTCAGGGTTAGTCGAAGTTGGGGAAGAAGGAAATATTTGTCACGTGTTAAGGACTGGAAAGAATGAAAAAACTGTTGGTACTCATGCTCTTCAGATGGCTCTTCTTCTTAGGCATTAGTGGATTTCGCTTTCCCTTTGCTCACTTTATAACAGATGGTATTCAGGCACCTGAGTTGTTTACCCTATTTTGGGAAGCTGTGGATGAACTACAGATGTTTGGATTTGATATCGTGTATACATGTATGGATGGAGCGCAGTCAAATAAGTCCTTCATGAAGTATAACATCGGTGAATCATCAACTACATGCACAACACCATGTCCATGCAATCTGGGTTCTATGATATTTATGATGGATGTGTCTCATGTCATCATTTTTTTTAGAAATAATGTATTGAAAAGCGGTGTTCTCAAAACCAGTACCAGATTACTAACATTACCATCGTCACACACTGTTCAATGGCAGATGTTCATTGACTGCTTCCACTGGGACAAGACAAATGCTGTGCAGCTGCACAAAAAACTGACTAACGAGCATTTGTTTCCTTCCACTCTGTCCAAAATGAGGAATCATCTTGCAGATGAAGTGCTGAACAATGATATGCTGCATTTGATATTACAGTATAAACTGTATCTTGCATCAAAAGGCTGTGATCTTGACGGCGTAATTGAATTTTTAAGACAAACATCAAAGCTCATCGAAATTTTTAAGGGTATGAGACCTGTGAGATCCACTGAGGACGAAAGACTGCATGAAATACGGGAAATTAATGACTGGTCTCTGACTTGGGAATCCGCAGTTCATTCAAACGAAGAACATTCAGCGAAAGACAAAAAAAATAGAACTAATGTCATATCATTATCACGAGGGTATACACGCATGTTTAATTGGCTTCCTGAAACTGTGTGAAATTGTTCTGAAGAAGGGTACTACTATTTGTATAACACCTGCTCTGATAAACTCTGACGTAGTTGAAAATACGTTCAAGCAAATGAGATCGACCTACAATAGCAATCCAAATGCCCTACAATACAGGCGAACTTTGAACAGCATTGTGCTTGGACAAAAAACGGTATCCATTAAAGGAAATGCTGGAAAAGCCCGTGATGCGGCACTGCTGTTTGACTGCATCCCAAAGAAATCGGCTGTGAATAGAAAATAAACTAACCCAGTCAGTGAGAAGAACACCATTAAAGTCATCAAATGCTAGGTAAGCAATTTCATATTTTTGAAATTTTACCTTGTGCGCACTTGGCAACAACTCATGTCTTCAGATGGTTCTTCAGAGTCAATTTGGACAAAGGTTGTCACTGTGTCCTGGTGTTGCATGCAAGCCCTTGGACTGAAGTTGATTACTCTGAGTCCTGCACTGGTTCTTGCCCTGCCTATAGCCACAACAAGCTGCCCCGGCTTGAATATTCCATCACAGTCCACTTCAAAACTGATGAAAAGAAAGCAAAACGAACATATAGAAATGTATCGGAAGGGTAGCATATGAAACATATTCAGCTGTAACAGTCCTCGCACTGGCCTGTGGCAGTAGCTATGTTGGTTCAGTCCCAAACCCCTCCCCACACCCCCACACCGAAATGTACAGATACATGTACACAAATATGAGGGAAATGGAGCCCATATTTATTTTATTTCATGCAGCATGTATGACTTGAAGAAAGTTCTCCCATTCATTTGTAGAATAATTTAGAAACAACAGGCCCATGAGTACCTGTGGATGCTGTAATGTCTAAAATGGCTGTTATATCAAAGATTCTCGTCTTAGAGGTGAAGGTTTACAACGTACCGCCGTTAACCTTTCGGCCATGGAGACGCTCCTACCTCTTATAAAAGTTCTAATAATAAACCCCAAAAACAATTCCGACAACAGACTTGAAAACCCTTGACATAATAATAATAATAAAATAAAAACACTGAACATATTTTTCTTTATCTACCCACAAAATATAAAAAAAAAAGTAATGAACAAGTTTCAGAAAAGACATTTCAAAAATAAAATGAAATAAAAAAATCAACCTTTGTAACATCTTTTTTTTTTTATATGTTAAAGGAACACATGGCAATATTGCAGTATTTACCGAACAAAAAACGTTTCACCGCGTTTATTAATCCAGTATCATTTAACTTTATACATGCAGCATATATATTAAACAAAACTATTAATTCTTGAAAAATATAAATGTTCTTTTTAAAATACATTTAAAGATATTATTGGTTGAAAATAATCAAGGAAACTTTATTATTGTGCACTACTCTAATAATTAATATTAATGTCAGATTGCAACAATTAAAATTACGTATTATTTTAACGAAATCAAGATTACTGTGTGTCCCTTGCAAGATATTTTTTTGTAAGACGTGTACCTGTCAAGAGTCATCCCTTGTGACTTGTGTATTGTTAGGGCATAAGCCAATTTCAGCGGCAACTGCTCCCGGACAGCAATATCCCTGTTCTGTCTCGGTCTGAAAACTAAAAAGCAACACTCTGTCAAGGCCTTGCTAAATGACAGCAGTTACCTCATATACTAGTATTGCCTTTTTTTTATTGCTGCAAAAAGATCTTGCATGCACGTATCTGAACTCAGATTCGTAAATGTGAGTAGAAACGCCAACCTCTCACAACTAACTAGCAAACTTTCCCATATAACACACTCAAACCCACTTGGAAACGGTCAAAGGCTACAACAATCTTTCTTGCAGCGTATTACAACTGTCAGATACGGGGCATCTTGGAAATATCAATTATTGTACTAAAAAACGAATCGCACAATCTTTGGCAATTACAGGTATTATATTTCACGTAAAATACTTTGTATAGTAAATCATAACTGTGACAACATATCTGTGATTTGATTATAAATATTAGGATTTTTGTAGAAATATTGTATTAAAGGGCCACACGGCAGTCTTGATCTTTAAACAACTGACGGCGTATCGACGTTTCGTTAGTGTTTTCTACATAACTTCCATTTAACTATATGCAGCCAGCTTTTACTGAAAATGACACTGGATAAACAAATGGACAGGCTAGTTTCAATGTCTGATAAAAAGTTCCAGATTGCCATGTGTCCCTGTAATTCATTTAGTTCTATGTTCTTCAAAAACAATGTTACTTTAAACATGTTAAAAAGAAATTACCTAAAAATTTCATTTTCTCAATAGAAACTTTCATCTGTATGGAAGGACATTCGACAACTGGTCCATTGTCATCTATATCGTAAACTTCCCCCGAAGTCCGTTTACAAGCTTATCAGAAAGGTTACGAAGAAAATCACTGGAGCTCCAATTTTCAGCCATAGTATGTGTGGTGCAAGAATATGTGATAATAATCTACTTTCACCACTGTCATTTGAAATGTATTGATATACTGGTCCAGGAAAGTCTATTAAAAAATTTCTGTTAAAATCATCTACGTGGTCATTCGTAGAAAATAATTTGATACTGTCATCTCCATTCTGAAGTGGTCTGTTCAGATTTGCCATAAAATCAGCGGTTTCATTAGACACTGTACCACGCGATACCTCCTGAATTGCCTTTATAAACTGGCACTCGGTCTGACGAACGACGTATGTAAGGGTCACTCTATGACGTAAAACATTGGAAAACAACTCGCTTGTAAAGCAAAATTCGCCATCTTCGTTGTAAAGTGGATTTGGTACTGGTGGGAGTTGGAAGAAATCACCACACAGAACAAGTTGAATGCCACCA
The DNA here is from genome assembly GCA_037043455.1 of Cyrtodaria siliqua. Taxonomy (NCBI): domain Eukaryota; kingdom Metazoa; phylum Mollusca; class Bivalvia; order Adapedonta; family Hiatellidae; genus Cyrtodaria; species Cyrtodaria siliqua. Next base: position 10,190 of record JAWPHD010024324.1, on the reverse strand, counting down.
AACAGCAGTTTTTCATTTTTCAACGAACACACTTCACTCAAGCTGTTGAACATAGTTTTACTGAGCGTGGAACATTCATCAATAATTAACAAATCTGTATTTCGAATAGTATTCACTGTTTCTTCGTATTTTGCGTTATTGTTTCGTACTTCCTTAATTTCTGACGGTGAGTATCGTCCATCATCAATCCCTGACCATTGGTGTATCGTTTTTGATTTCACTGGAATGTGTTCATACACGGCACAAGCTATGCCAGTGGTGCAAGTTAGCGACACACGCACGCCCTTATCTGCTCATCTTCGAACAATTTAACGCACTAGGAACGATTTTCCTGTGCCCGCTGCGCCAATTATTAAAAGATTGTGACCTGCCATTACCAAACTTAGGGCAGATTCCTGTTTTTCATTTAGAGTAAACATCTTTCACCTGAAAAACACGTTTATTTACATATACTCAAATGTACAAGATTTACTAAGTCCGGGGACTGGTTTCTAGAGCTTTACGACGCAATTAAATGATGTAAGAAACCAGCTGTGCGGATATCGAGTTTCAGTTCTAAGCACTTCCGGGTCACGGAAACTGTCATGGCTTCCTAGCGAGCGTCGAAACTTGCTGGTTGTTTCTTATCGTACTACGGCTTCCATACAGCATGTTGGATGGTATCTCGATCGGTAAGATTAATAGTTTAATTGGTGTTACTATTTGCAAGCGTGTTTTGTGCGATGAACGCAGTATTTATTGCATTCATATGGAGAGCTGGCAGTGGTACATGTAGAATCACATCGTGTCCTACTTCAGTGTATTTCACGTTTCTGCTTCTGGTGTATCCAAGCGCGTGAAACACGGTACAAAACGAAAGTTGGGTTTAGTAATGGCATGCCTCCTGCTATGAACGAGACCAGTATGTCCGGGATCGAACCCATTCTAGATGACCTGTACTCGTAGCTACGGATGTACCTATTTGTTATTGTACTGAAGATGCATACCTTTACTATGTAAAGAATATGATTTTTTTTGGGGGTTGTAGAGTGAGGGATGGTGAGTGGGGGGTACCCCATGGGGGGTGGGGGTACCATAGGAGTACCAAACACCGCGTCCGGTACCTGTGATGAAACGCAGACAACAAACAATACCCGTGACAAATCGTATACAATCGTAACTAATCGGTCATTTCCGTATAACTCCGGTAAAAGGATCGAGATGAACATTTCGGTTATTTCCGTGATATGACATTTCATGGCTTTATTGACCGGCTTTATTGCCCTGCAACGAATTCCTGATGGATATGAATAGCTAGGTCTATGTCGTATCGTATATTCAAAAACGACGTATTTATAGGGAAATATGTGATAAATGTTGATATTACTCTTTATTAAGTATGTAACGTATTGGCAATACAATATGTTTAAATCAACCGGTGACGTTATTTTTTAAAAATGAACGCAAGAGTGAACGTGACTGACTTATAATATTATAACTTAATTTAGAATTAATGTATATAACCGTAACCGATATTTGCAATGCGAAACATGATATGTGTCACAATTTGTGCAACTTAAACATTTATGACCTATTCTTTCTGCCGTATGACTTCAAATAGTGTCACTAATGTACGGTCTTTTCTTTGATTGGTGTTGGCTTTAAAGCTACAGTCTAAATATCAAGCGATATTTTCTTTGTAGGCGTGTCTTTATTTGTAACTTCATGTTCACCAGCTCATGTCGAAATTGGGTATTAAATTAAGCGAGCAAATACAGAGCCGGAAATAATTTACCGTATATATATCGACCAGTGCACATCGTACCTATACACAGGTAATAGCAGTTTTTACAGAAAAAAAGGTTAGCCTCTTTCGGGGCGCGAAAACACGACCTTCTGTTTCAAGTCCGGTGCTCTATCCACAAACTATAACTTAACTTGAGAAAATACTATACCAACTACCATTTATTATGAGGCAAAATAACTTAACATATTTGAACGCAACTCATGGGGGATCAATAGATATGTAGTCCATCTTATCGCACGTGTAAATTAACATTGCCTGATGTAATACTGTATGTTACCAATATGAAACTAATACTTCGCCTCAAAACAACCAGATCTCGATTTGTTATTTAGCGCTTGATGAGTTTGTATGTGCGCGCTTGTTATTACATAATACCTATTTAGTGTTAAAAATTATACAACAGTCCAATAAATTGCCGTGGTCCAGTCTTCAGGGTACATCCTTCAAAACGTACAAGTTCAAGGCTGATGTTCAAATCCCGTACCCCGGCAACTATTTTCATACTCACCAGTTAAAATAGGGACTGTGTAGATTTAAGTAATAGATATAGAACAAAATATATATCGATAACAACTGGGTATCAGGGCATGGGGCACCGAAAAGGTTGGTTATGTAAGAAAATAGATACGAAGGCGTGACCCGTGTTGGTGTCCCATATTGTTAACGCTTCGGGTTGCTCTCCGTCTGTTACCATATCTCTTTCTAAACCTCTGAGCGGAGTTAAACCACATTTTAATATATGCCTTCCTCACATAATAACGGCGAGTAACAGCAACAGCGCAGGGCGAGGGAGAGCGCGGGGTTGGAGGAGGTGGGGTGAGGTTGATGTTGGGGGTGGTGGAATGGCGGTGTAAAACATGTAAAAGGTCAAATACATTTAAAATTCAATTACACTGTCATTGTTTTTTCATATTAATATATAACCGACTTTGAAAGATAAACAACAAATCATACGATTTTGTTATTACAAACTCAAACTTGGTATATATGCTCATCCCCGAAAAATACAAAGAATGTTAGGCATTTGCATAATTTCAACCTCAAAGGCGTTCCCAGGTGGCAGGTGGGTCGGGGCGGGGGCGCGGTGGGGGAGCGGAATGGGAAGGATATTTGGGGTCCTTTCTTTCTCAAATTAAATGTTATACTGATAGTACACAGTATATTTTGCTCCAGGGTCAGCGTGGAACTCAAGGAGTGGGATCCATACACAAATACTCTAAATAGAATGTATTCATTTACAAACTGTAAATCATAACATACATAGTACTATTTGTACTATTTTGTACTATTTACTATTTGTACTATTTGTACTATTTGTGCTCTTAGTGTCAAAGATGGATACAGGGTCAAAGGTGTGAACATACCTGTAAAGAAAGCGTGGGAATGTTTCAATGGCGGGCCTTCGAATTGGTTCTAGTTTTATGAAATTAACTTTTAGTTAATCAACCAAATAAAACGTGTGAAATGATGAACAGAATGTTACCTGATTACTCTGTAAGCACAATCTTAATAAGACCACATACTTTTACAAATAATGCAAATAACTAAGATTATCCAGTCCCTGTCCACAGTATTTGCAACGATGAAAAACTGTATAGTTTAAGTCAACATCCATCCACCCGTCCGTTCGTCCCGTCCGTCCATCCATTCACACATTCACCCAATAGGATCATCCACTCACACATTCACCCAATAGGATCATCCACTCACACATTTACCCAATAGGATCGAATTTGGGCTAACTATCGAAATATCTAAAGTGTATTTCACACCTTGTCAGTCCTTCGGATGAGACACCGATATCTCCACATACAATCAATGCACCCACAACAGCCCAGGGATTATGCCGGAGGGACTATAAACATTCGAATTACGCACCAACAACACATGTATTCGATAGTAAGAGTAGGGCAGGGAATCAAGATTCCTATGTATTTCTCCACTCTGTCTGGGGCGGCCAGAAATACCTTGTATAACGTGTTGAGGAGGCGTTAAACAACAATGCAATTCAGTTGTTATATTGTTTAAATCTGATTCACTGAAATCAGAATCAAGCGTTTTTTTTTACTTTATATTCAAATGTCTCTCATTATCCCCACGCATTTTGAAAACAAGAGCACCGCCTAACGAGGCATTATACGCCCGTTTACTAAGTGTTTTAGGTTAAAAGCATTTCCCGGGTTTGAGGTCAATATGAACTGTGACCTTGGTGGAGTATAACAGATGTGTATGCATTCGAATTACACTTACAGGGACTCGAACTCAAAGCGGTGATGGGTAAGAGATGAGGGAAGACAACCCCCGCTGTGAGGGTTAAGTGATGAGGGACAGACAATCCAACCTTGACTAAAAAATGAAGGTGCTCGAGTATTCACAAGGCAGAGTATGGCATGATTTCAATAAGTCTAGGACCATTAACTCTGGTGTCAAACATTTGAGTCTTCATTACTATCAACAATCTGGTAAAGGTTTGACAAAAAATGAATTGAATTGAATGTTTTTTAACGGCTCATCAACACAGTATAGGTTATTTAGAGCCGCACCAGCGAGAGTGATAGGATACATAGGAATCCGGGAACCATGCCCTACTCTTTATTATCGAATAGATTCCTATGGTTATTTAACGTGCTCGGAGGATAGACCGATACACGGGACTGCCCGGTTTACGTCCTCATCCGACGGACGAGGCTAAGAGAAAGCGTCTTGCCCAAGAACACCCTATGAAACACATTGGCACCACGGAGGATTGAATCCGGTAACAAATCCTCCAAACTACCGACTAACAAAAATTGAAGGCTCTCGAGTGTTCACTAGGCAGAATATCAACAAAATATGGCATTTTTCAGTTTTCATATAAAGACATTGACAAAGTTTGATAAAGACTAAATAAAACATGTTAACGACTACAAGGGTTAATTAACATGCAAAAGTGAACAGATGGATGGTGGACAACTCGCCACCCCATACGCTCTGCTGGCGTTCAGCCTATAGAGCTAAGTAATAAGATATAATTCTAGATTTAAGGTAGAATATATTTAAAGCAGTAAGATTAGTTATTAAGGTAAGTAATAATACTCATACTCTGCATAATGCATATTTCTATATAAGGTCACCCTGACCTAGACCTTTGTTCCCACACACAATATGGTTTCTCCTCATTACGAATTTTAAGAGTGAAGGGGTGTCAATTTTGTTATAATGAGGAATGCGTTTTTCTATATATGGTGATGCCGACCTAGACCTTTGACCTACTAACCCCAAAAGCAATAGGGTTCCTCCTCCCACATACGGCGTGTACCTAACATTTAGTTTTGTGAGTGTAGGTGTTACGGTTTTAAAGTTACTGCGAGGAATTCATATTTCCATATAAGGTCAAAGTGTAGTTGACATTTGACCTACTGACACCCCACAATAAATGGAATTCCTCCTCTCACCTAGGGCAATGTAAGTATCTCGTTTTATAAGTGTAGGTTCGATGGTTTTGAAGTTATTGTGAGGAATGCGTATTTCAACATAAGATCACTGTAACCTTGACCTTGACCTACTGAGCCAAAAGCAATAGAGATTCTCCTCTCACCTTGGACAATGCAGCTATGAAGTATCATGAGTGTAGTTGTTATGGTTTCGAAGTTATTGTCCGGAATGTGTATTTCCATATAATGTCACTGTGCCCTTGATCTTTGACCTACTGACCCCAAAAACAATAGGGATCTCCTCTCACATAGGGCATGAGTGTAGGTGTTATGGTTTCGAAGTCAGCGTCTGTAAAAGCGTTTGTTCATAAAATGTCACCGTTACCTTGACCTTTGACCTACTGACCCCAAACACCATAAGGATTTCCTCTCACCTAGGGCAATGCACCTATGAAGTTTTATGAGTGTAGGTGTTCTGGTTTCGAAGTTATCGTCTGGAATGCGTTTTTACATACTACTAGCCTCAAAAGAAAGTGGGTTCTTGTTTATAACATGGGCAATGAACCTATGAAGTTTCATAAGTGAAGATGTTACGCTTTCGAAGTTATCATGCGAAATTCATATTTCCAGATAAAGTGAGTGAACTTGACCTTTGACGCCAAAAAGCAATAGGGTTCCTGCTTTCAACAAGGGTGATGAACCTATGAAATTTCATGTGTGTAGGTGTTACTGTTTCGAAGTTATCATGTGGAATTCATATTTTCATATATCGTGATGACCTTGAAATTTGACCTACTCACATTATGGTTTCTCAACTCACCATGGGCAATTTATGAATGAAGTTTTAAACGTGTAGGTGTTTCAATTTTGAAGTTATTTATGAGGAATACATTTTTCTATATAAGGTGACGGTGACCTTGACCTTTGACCTACTGAACCCAAAAGCGCCTTATGTAATGTACCTATGACGTTTTATGAGGGTGGGTATTACGGTTTTGAAGTTATTGGGCGGAAGGCACATTTTCATATAAGGTCACTGTGACCTTGACCTCAAATCTATTGGTCCCAAAAGGGATACTCCTCTCACCTAGGACAATGTACCCATGACGCTTTATTAGCGTAGGTGTTATGGTTTTGAAGTTATTGTGCAGAAGCCTTATATACATATAAGGTTACTGTGACCTTGACCTTTGATTTACTGGCCTCCAAAACAATAGGCTTCCTCCTCTCACCTAAGGCAATGTACTTATGAAGAGTCATGAGTGTAGGTATTTCCATATAATACCACGGTATTTTCAAACGGGCGTTTTAAAAGTGTAAGGGGATATTTCTAACGCCTCCGTTTGTCCATTTGTCTGTCTCTTCGTTACCATATCCACCTCTGAACCACTAAACAAAATTCAACCAAACTTAGTATATGACTTTATTTTTATATACTCAAACGGTCTGACTGAAGTTGAGGTTATTTTTGGCTCCGCGCCCAGGTGCCCTCATTCAAAAGGCCAAATACCCTTAAAATCAATTACACCGTGATGTTTGCATATGTGTTCAAATACTGGGTATATATACTGATCTATGAAGGATAAACAACTTATCAAACAATTTTTTTATTTCAAACTCAGATGTCTGCCAAGGATTTTTCTTTCTCAAATTTAATGTTATAATGCTGATATTACACAGTATATTTTGTTCCAGGGTTACCTGTTGGACTCTAGGCTGGGGGTCAACAGTTCAAATACACAAATACTGTGAAATCATTAATATTCGTGGGGGATTTAATTTCGTGTATTTCGAGGTTGATCCGAACCACGAAATCAAATCCTTACGAATGCTTAATGCCCAGAATTTTGAATAATGTGTACAAAAACGGCCTTGATTCGGAATCCATAATGTACCGTACCGCATAGCAGTTTTGGACTCATCATTTAGTCAGTAACTATTGACTCAGGTTGTATGTTGTCAGAAAAAAAGGGGGTGGGGGTTTGCGATGACGGGCCGTCGAATAGGTTCAAGTTACTACTGTGAATTTTGTGATTGATAAGATGTAATAAATGAAATTATTCTATTCTATTCTTTCTATTCCACTGATATATTGATAAAGCACCTGAGAGCGATTGGAAAGCCTTCGCAATTCTAAACAGATATGACAAAATACAGAAGTTAACAGAGTCGCAAGTTTAAACTATTTATGTAAGTAATGTGGTCAAAACTATATCGTATAACACCTGGACAAGACCAAAATTGTGATTCTACAAAATCTTATTCAGAGTTATTCCAATCATATTCTGGATCATTCTGCATAAGCAATATGTACGTTCTTGAATGGGGCACCATCGGCTTCCGCCTGTTCAGATACAATACTAAATATGACCTTGGTCACGGAAATATTGGTATTATTGCAGATAATATGGTAAATCTGCAATAATACCAATATTTCCGTGACATTGACCATGAGTTCAAGGTCATATTTAGTAGAGCTTTTGTTACAATCTGATTTATGTCGAATTTTGCTAAGGCAATCGTTATACATAAACATCATTAGTTCATTTGTTCAAAGCAATGACATTCTACGGTCTGTCGGTAGGGCCGCCGCAATATTGCTCCTTCGCGGTAAAAACGCGCCAACGCGAGGCCACGATGTTGACAAATCGAGGACACTATATGACGATGGTGTATTAATAAGACGTCACGATGATAAAAGTAAGAGGGGTAGTCTTTCTAGAAAGTTCTGAGACTGCTTTCGCAAACAAAATAGTTTACATCATAGCGCATTTAGTTTTCTGTAAATGATATAGTCTTATTCGATGTAAAACGTTGGTATAACATGCTAGGTATGACGAATTGCAGAAGGTTGCGTATGTTTCACTTTCAATAGTTGTTTATTTGTTTCCGTATTTGGCGAAAAATACTCGCGAAAACTGGCCTGACGTCATTTCAACGTCAGAAGAAAGCAAGGGCAAAGGTATGACGCAATCTGACATTTTAAGTCGCTTGCACTTTTAAAGTACAGGTGCAATTTTCGGTTGAACGGACGGAGCATCGGACTGTTGTACAATTTAGTTCGAAGGCTGGTATGACGCCTACGGAAAATGATACCGAACGGTAAACAACCAACGAAGTGTTCCAGGGCATTGGTATTAAGATGGCACAAACGATTTACTGAAGGTCGCGAATCGACAGATGATGGTATGTGCACAGGAAAGCCGAAACATGATCCGACTGTGAGACAAAACGTGAAAGACTCCTTCGCGACAGACCGAAGAAAGAGCTTCTCGAAAATCGCTACCGAAGTCGCTATAAGTCATGCAACTTCCCATTCAATCATCAGCTCTGAGCTCTCAAAACGACGCCAGGCCAATTTTCAAGAGTATTTTGCGCCAACTATGAAAACAAGACCTCGATCTGAGGGTGTCTCGCCCAAAGTGGCAAACCGCATGCGAAATATTTTTTTTAAATTTGTGCTTAAATGATGTCCACCGAAGACAACATTTCAAATACCAAGTATCAAACAAATAAAAGCAAGGATATAATAAGAACTTAAGTTACTGAGGTTAAGTGGTTTAACCAGGGTGTAGTTTTAGGAAAAAAAACGCAAAAATATTACCGTGACCTTGGTGTTTTTTTGTCATTCAGCGATATCCATCAATGCCAACGATACATATGACCAAGTATCAACGACATAAAGTGAGGCAATCACATAAAGTTAACTGAGGTTGTCACCTATCTAAGGTTAAGTTACCTAACTAAGGTTAAGTTTAAAGAAAATAACGCAAAATATGACCTTGACCGTGGTATTTTTTGTCGCCCAGCAATGTCCACCAATGCCAATAATACATATTACCAAATTGACCAAAACAACACAGAAATATGTAAAAAAAGTGTGAGGGTAGGGGGTGGTGGGGGAAGGGGTTGGGAGGGGAGGAGGGATATGGTTGAAGTATGAATAAGATGCATAATGCTATAAGAAATCCCAATCAAAATTATAAATATATACAACAGCTTACACGCAAACCCTGAACTGCCTTTATTGCACATTTTATGGGCCATCACAATTTGGGTGGCCGAGTATTGGCAAAAGACAAAATTGCTTACGCAACCCTTTACAACATTCTATAAGGAAACCAATTTCCAAATTAAGTTGAGCTAGGAAAAAAAATGTAAGAGATATATAGACCTGTAAACACAGCTTACACGCAAAATGTGATGTGAAATAGACACCTTTTAAGGGATATCAGAATTTGGGCGAGACAATAAGGAAACCAATTCCTAAACTGAGTTAATTTAATTTAGCTAGGACAAGATGTAAGAGATATAGACCTGTAAACACAGCTTGCACGCAACATTTGATCTGAAATGAGACACATTTTAAGGGGTTCGGGTTCCATGGAAACCAGAGATTACAGGAGCCACAATTACTTAAGCAGCCCTTAAGATAATGCTATAAGGAAGCTCATGGCCAAATTTGGTTGTGCTCGGATAAGAAATGTAAGAGATATAGACTTGTAAACAAAGCTTACAAGCAACAATTGATGTGCAATGGGACACGTGTTATGGGCTATCATAATTTGGATTCCATGGGAGCCCAGGGGTTACAGGAACAAAATTACTTAAGCAGTCCTTAAGATAATGCTATAAGGAAGCCCATGGCATAATTTAGTTGTGTTAGGATAAAAAATCAAGGAGACGTTTGTAAAACAGCTTACACGTGTAAAACAGCTTACACGCAGACCTTTATGTGTGACGCCGACGCCGGGGTGATTACATTAGCTCTCTTATTCTTCGAATATTCGAGCTAAAAATTGTAACTCTGCTATATGGCGTAGTTTTTACAGTATATAAAGAAGTTCGGATAGCATATAAATAAAAATGAACAACATAAAACGCAGTTTCCACAGATTATAAAGACGCTTGTACAGCATTTAAAGATGTTTATACAGCATATAAAGAGATTTTAACAGCATATAACGAAGTTTGCACGAATATAAACAGGC
>JAWPHD010024323.1:0-19551 GCA_037043455.1 Cyrtodaria siliqua | reverse complement strand
TTATAAGGAAGGAAGATGGTATTGCATTTAAGTTCTCTGTGCTAAGGTCAAGGTCGCTGTAACTATAAATAGAAAAATTGTTTGCGGCCAATAACTTTACTTAGGAATAAGATATTGCAACAAAACTTGCTATGTATATGGCTGATATGGGAACGAAGCTTGGAATTGCATTTGCGGTCACTCGACTCAAGATCAAGGTCACGGAATTCTACTTTGTGTTTTGGGTTTATTTTTGTTCTAAAAATTATCGACAAAGCTTTGTATTAAGTATGGCTTAAAGACACATTTCCCAGCTGATTGTAGTCGTTGAAAAGTCATGGATAGCATGCTTTTTAACTGCTTACTTCTCGCTGACTGATTACCACAGAGACATTATATTGAGGCCCCATCACAGTTTTTTTCTTTTCATTTACTATTACCTTAGTTTTTGATATAAGATATATTGTAACTAAAAAAACCACTAGATTGTTTATTATGGGGGAGCATATAGTCGCCGCTTTTTCCGTCCGTCCGTATGTGCGTCCGTGCGTCCGAGCATAACTCAAAAAGTATGCTTGATTAAAGTTCCTGTGAATGATAAGGATATAGAGACGGAGTGCAGTTCATAGGAACCATAACTCTAGCTTCACTACTTTTTTAATTATCTCCCCTTTTTAAAAAATCTTATCCGGAGCATAATAGAGTTCCGTACGGATTCATTTTGAATAAGGAAAGGTTATGAATGAATGAATATAAATACACTAAAAGGAAGCAGAACAGGAAATGTTCAAATCTGACCACAGAGTCACGATTTGAACAAACTTGGTAGATGACCATAATCTTAAGGTAAATGCAAAATATTAAACCTCTGGCTATTGTAGTTTCAGAGATGAATATTGTTGAAGTGTTTCCCTATAAAAGTCTATGTTTAATATGTGACCACTGGGGCGGGTCCAAATTTGACCTCAGGGTCACCATTAGAACAAACTAGTTAGACGATGTTACATGCAAAATATCACAGCTCTATATCTTGTATTTTTGCAGACGATTTTTTAAGATTTGTTAAATGAAACGGATAAGCCCCATTGCGGGGGCCATTTTTGACCTCAGGTGCACCATTCGAACAAACATATAATGATGCTTCACATAAACTTGGGGTTGTCCGTGGTCGAGTGGTCGCAGACTTGAAATCACATGTCCCTCACCGCTGTGGGTTCGATTCCCCATGGGGCCAGGACTGTTAAGTATGAGTATCAAGCTATCCAGCTTGCTTGCGGAACGTCGGTGGTTCTACTCAGGTGCGGGCCCGTGCACGAAAAAATGCCCGGGTTTGCACCTGGGGTCTTCCTCCACCAATAAAAAGCTGAAATGTCGCCAAATGACCTTAGCTGTTGGTGCAACTATAAAATCCAGTTTAATGAATTCATATAAGATTTGATTGAATTCCGACAAACGGTTTCTGAGAAAAAGTCGTCAGAAGCAAAAGATAACGACGACGACGGACGACGGACAGACAACGGACGGACGACGGATGAAGAGTGATTCCAAAACATCACATTGAGCCTTCGGCTCAGGTGATCAAAAACACTGACAGATGACAACGATTTTCGAATTTTGAAGTCCCGATGAGTTTCTTGCATTTGAGATTTACTAAAAAATGGCAGAGAAGTAATTGATAATAGAGTATATTGTGCTAAAAATACAAAAACTAATAATTGTTAACACGGGTCTTTTAAAAAAATCCATCTATACATAGTTGTTTTAACATATATACAAGTGCACATAAAATGCAAATCGGTTATAAGTTTTACTACATTATTACCGTATACACTCTTTATGGGACGGGCCTCATCCTTTGACAAAAAACTAATAATCTCAATTTTCTTGTGCAAATGTATTTCTAACAGCGATTTACAGTTACCTATAGAAATTCTCTCCCCCCCCCCCCCAAATACAATAGGCTCGAAATGTGTCTTTAAATGTTGATTTTTTTTTTTTTTCTTAAATTACATGAGAAAATGTTGTTATCCAGCTTTGTGTCAGATATTGAGGGTTGTCCAATAAAGGATTTGTATGAAGTAACATATAAAATGAAGGCTCAAAGTGAGCTATTGTGACTGCTTTTCGTCCGTCTTGTCTGTCCTTGGACGATTTTGACGAAACTTCACATGGGTGATCCTTAGGTTAATGGCTTCACTCTCCAAGCAAAGGGCAGATAACTTAGTAATTATTTTGGTTACATCACACCAACTATATGCATAAGATTTTTCAAACTTAATTTATAGTTTAACCTTTGGAAGACAAAAAGTTCTATTTGACATAATTGTGTCTGGAGTAGTTGTGATGATAATGATATTACTGCATTGATTATTCAGTTAGTTTAGTTTATCATGCCTTTTAAGACTTACGTCCTTTGAGGCGGCACGAATAAATGTTTAATTCAACCAACAATATTTGATTCTGTTTCAAATACCCAAGGTTTAGAAACCTACAAATATCATAGCAGTAGTGCATCTTTTTGGACACATGAGTTTTATCTGTGACCTTGATTCCCTGGAAAATTCAGGGAAAGGGCATGGAATTTTATTTCTGCATCACGTTACACACAACAAAACATGTTCAGCATGTTCGTAGAAAAATTTTAATGATGAAAAACACTGTTTTCTATGAAAATGATTTCCATATTATTACATCAATTATAAACATTTTAGATAATTGTCGCAAGATGACCTTAGTGGTTGGGACTAACTCAGGAAAGAATCATTTACATGCATTTACATAAGTTTAATGCAACTTTTAAAATATGTTAAATATATATACAATTATCAAGAAAAACAAATAAGCGAATACTCAGATGAAATATGAAAAAGACTTCTCATGAACAATGTTGATGATCTGAAACGTTACAAAGAATGATGATCTAACGTGATGTATTTGATGCGCATGAGTTTATGAACATGATGCTTGATTCCAATGATCGGTGATTGTCATCAAAAGCCTTCTATAAGGGTTGATGATGTGATGAATAACCTCCAACGAGGTTGTGTGTTGAAGTTCCTCCACTGAGGTCTGATGACGGGCCCACCACATGTCCCGGGGGTTGTTGCTCCTATGAGAACCTGACCATGTTGTCCAGGTACGGGGACTGTCTCCACCCACTCATTACGTTATGCTTTGAATCACCTAGAGGGCCTACACACCCAAAAGGCTTAGCTCCACTCCGGGAGGCTTAGGCTGTAATAATACATACTTTAAGACGTCGGTTCATTAACACAACAATCTTATACGATAATCGTTACACAAACAAATCATTATCTTGTAAATATATGTGAGCCACTCTCTAGTTATGATGTGTAGCAATGTATACGTATTCTACATTGCCATTTATATTCATCGGCATATATACAGGTATATCATTTCACTGTTAACCACCATTAACCAATGCACCTACTATACAACATGATCAATTTAATCTTGTATTACAATTAATGAGTTATACGCATCGGAGTCTATACATGTATATCATCTCACCATTTACTAATGCACCTAATGCACAACGTTATCAATTTAATATTGTATTACAATTAATGATCGACTACAATAATTATATCTAAATAAAGTTAACTTCAGTCTCAGTCAGATGCTAGTTGTATCAAGTTAATGTTTGAGAAGCATATACAAGTTGACCGGATGTAACAACGAAACAAGATGGCGAAGCCCATTGAATACAAATGTACTATAAAAGGACATACTGCCTGTGAATTTCAGTCTTTCCAAACAACTGCTCCAATCAAAGCAACTTTCAACATTCCCGGCCACAACTGGAAAACATTGCATAACCCAACGTTCCACCCAAACCATCATTTCCCACGTTCGTTCCCTGACCCATGTGGCAACAGATGTAATTTTCATATCTACACGAAAGAACCCTTAAACAATTTTGCCTTTTAGAGAGATAAATTCTAAAATACCTATAATTTTACATGCATTAACGTACATATAAACTTACTGAACGGGCCTCTGTCTAACTGCTCGCTTTTCCGTGGTACATGAATATATCATGGAAATGGTGAATTTGTTTTAACTAAACAATGGTTTAGCATGTGACTGACAGATGTCGTCAAGTGCTTACAAGAGCTTTGTACGACCAATACGCTCTACCCAAGATCATTTTGTGACAATAATATTCATTTGCTTATAACAGTCTATTATATCATTTTAGAATTATTTTATTATTAGAATTTTGTCATACTGGATTTTAAGAATCTCATTACTCAACGTCAAGTAAAAACTCTATCAGTTCTGAGAATGGATAGAGTTCAGGATTCCCACGCAACCTGGAAAACTGGAAAAGTCCTTAAATTTTGCAAAGGCACTTCATGGCCTTGAAAAGTCCTGGAATTCCTCAATATTTGGCAAAAACCTGGATGCACTCCTGTAAAAAATGTTTTTAACTCGATTGATCAAAGATCAGCAGAGCTTATGCAGTGGTGCGTCGTCCGTCTGTCCGTCCGCCTGTAAACTTTTTTTTGTGGGAACTACTCCCCTGAAACTACTTGATTGATTTCCATGAAACATCACAGGAATGTTGCTCTTGATGTCTAGTTGATGCTAGCAAAAATTCAGGTCGGCCGGAAATTCAAGATGGCCACCACAGCTAAATATATGTTTTTAAAATGCGATTTTGTGGCGACTACTTCTCAAAAACCGTAAGTGATATTGATTTGGAACCTTTACCAAAATGACTGGCTCGACATGTAGTTGGTCCTAACCAAAGTTCATTTTGATTTGATGTCAAACATGGCCGCCAGTGGCCATCTTTGTTTACATGGAGTTGTATAGGAAAAACTTGTGGCGACAACTCCTCTGAAACTACTTGATGGAATGTCATGAAACTTGACCGGAATGTTGCTCTTTATATCTAGTTGATCCTAGCAAAAATTCAGGTCAGTAGGAAATTCAAGATGGCCACCACTGCTAAAAATAGATTTAAAAAATGTGACTTTGTGGCGACTACTTCTCAAAAACTATAAGAGATATTAAATTGGAACCTTTACCAAAATGACTGTCACGACATCTTGAAGACTGATCAGGGTTTACACTGTCTGGGTGCTCATCAGTCATTTGACCGAAACACCCCTTTGTACTATAAATGGACTAAATTGAATGCAAATTCAAAGAAAAGACATTCCAGTATACATTCATAGAGGGGTAAGGATTAAATCTCCTTTGTATTTTTGGCTCTCAGAAAAAGACTGAAAACAAATTGTAGGATTTTAAGATTTTATTTTGATTCTGATTTTCCCAAATATAACCACTGAGACAAGAGCAAATCTACTTGTACTGGTGAGATAGTAACCTAATTATACTGAGAAACTGCATAACATGACCTGTGACCTGGTCACACACCTGTTATATTTATGAATACGGATCATTCCATTTATGTTACAAAAGGGTGATTTGGAGAAATCACTGTTGAGCAGCAAATATACTAATATACTAAGGTTGATGTTGTAAGGGATTTAATTGATATAGCTTTATAATTAAAAGTTGTGGTATCATTATAACATGTTTATAAGCTGGAAATATATATATTCTTTAGACTAGGATAAAATTTATGAGATAATTATAATGTTGCATACCGTATTTACCATATAAGTTGGGGCAGGATTAATTAATTACAATAACTAGTGTCCCAAACGATACTTGTTCAAATTTTTTTTTTTTTTTTTATTGTCCCAAATAATATAACGGACTTAATTTGGGGTTAAGTTTCGGTCAAGTGGAAATCCATTAAACTATCGTGACTATCGTGATTCAAATTAACGTCTTACAGCAGAACATGTTTTCTTTAATCCATTAATAACAATCGACTAATTAGAAATATCAATTTATTACTGCAAAGTTTATCACTTTCATTTTAATCCATTAATAAACCAATCCTTTTGTACAATGTAATTATTCCTCCCTAAACGTACACTTGTTTATAAATAATGAAAAGATCAGTCAAAACGTCCCGGCTTTGTAGTCAAACACAAGCATTGATGTGCCGACGTGCCGACGTAGTTTCTTTGATCTTTGCCAAAGTGGTGAAATTGTCGCAGCTTGCGTCACTTGTTGTATAACACCGTTAAAATACGGCAAATAGCATCCCTTTAAATGAAGTTTGATGCAGTCTTGCACTACATTCAAATGAACGTAATTAACTATGGACAGTATAAGAATTAAACTGTGAAATAGCCTGGAGCGAAGATTACCGGTTTAAACAATAGAGACCCTTTAATTTAGCTGACCTTGTGATCAGCTGGTAAACACATGTGTGTAAAATCAGTGTGTTGCCGCGAGGAACAGACTAGAAATAACCGGCGTGTTTTATCGCAGTGCATAAATACAAGGTACGATAACTAATTGAATATGAAATAATGATTTAAACTAACAATCACTTATATCAAATACTATAATTATTTCGCAGTTCAATTAAAATTGTGATTGCTAGCATTTTGTCGCACGCGTCTTGATTCCAACAATTAAAATTAACACACGTCACACGTCACTTCCTTGTGTGCGTAAGTGTATAATTACCAGATTTACTCAGTGTTTTAATAACTAGTTAGTTCACTGACATATTTTATGCATTTTTTTTACATTAAGTTTGATCATGATTTTGGCAGAATTTGGTTGATGTGTCGCCGCTGGGTGGTCGCTTCGGGCGTGGGGTGGAACGTTTGGTGATTCAAGTCGTCGAACGTGGAAGTGTGGGATCTCATTAGCGTAACCATTTGTGACATTAGTAATGCGTTCGCCCGAGTCCCGTCCCACGAATCCAACTTTGTCCCATGTCCCTTACGATCCCAGGGCGCAGGGTCCACTCATCCATGTATAGGCAATGGATGAATGTAGTTTCTAAGCTTAGGGGAATTAAGCTCAAATCACAACAGCAGTTCATGATTACACCAGTTTATTCATCAGCATACTAACTTAGATCCAGCACAAAATCCATATGAGAAAAACAGTTATTAATGATAGGTATTCGTGTTATAATAATTTCGCAATGTTTTAAAATCCAAAACACAAGTTCTTCAGGCAGTCAGGCATAGAGCCGACTCCTGTTAAGTATTTGTTGCGCTACATAGCTAATGTGTAGTGTCTCCTCTCTCTCTCTCTCTGTCTCTTTTCTTCCCTGTTTAAAATCTCAAACAGTTTATATACCTAATAACTTGGCATTGAGAAGGAAGCAGTAAATGACACATATTTGTGACTTCCATCAAGATCAAAAGGCTTGTTAAAACATGCTGATAGAAATCACCTTTTCTTGATTATAAGTATTAAATGACAGGTTCGAGTCTAACAAGGTTTCAAAGTCTTTCCTATCAGATCAAATGACTTGTTACAAACAACTTGATTATAAATTTCCCTTTCTTAATGATACATAGGAAATGACAGGTTTGAAGTGAAAGGTCTCACAGCCTAAAAGTAACTAACAATATGGTATGGCATCAAGGTGTGAAATAACAATTAATCAATATACACCTGTGGTGAAAATACATATTAACAGCTTTCATCAAATATGCAATATTAATAATACTAAATTTAAAAACTTGGGACAGAATGTCACGCAGTGACAAATTCCCCCTCGCTGCAATATAGTTCGTCCTCGAACTTAAATGAATGTGTAAAGTTCTGCTCATGTTTATTTAAATGCATAGTAATAAATTAGTATAAAATGAACATTTTCTTTAACATGGTTAAATGTCAAATGTTGCTTTTAAATGTGTATAGTGTCCACTTATTTGGTCGCCTCTTCATCTGTTTGTCTGAACAGCATTGGCTTATTTCTGGTTACTGTTCATATGCAGTACAGCCCCATTTTCACTGGATTAACTTTTCACAAATTTATTAAACTGGCACTTTTTGATTTAATATTTTTCACAAATTTACTAATTTGACACACTTTTATGCATTTCTAATTTGTATCATTATGAAGTATGTTTTAAATGGTATATAGTTCTTCTCTGTTGTTTTAGTGACTTTATCTGTTTAAGTTTATATTCCTGTGTTTGTGGTGGACTCCATAGTGAACACAGGATATGTTCTTCTTTCATCCAGGAATTCTTGTTCTTCACCTTATACATGTAGTACATAGTACATTAAGCAACATCAACTACTTAATGCTATCCATTTTGTACTTGTGTGACCATATCATAGGAATTGATGAAAAACTTCAAAAATGTTGTTTAATTTAAATTTAAAATCAATTCAAAACAATTTTAATAGTCTTAGTTTCTTTGGTGGAAAATATATTCGAAAATGTATAAACACAATAATTTTACCAAACAAATATTATACTTATGTCTGATTTTGTAAGGGCGGGTGGAAACAACATTATCTCCTAGCACTAGTAAGACACCTAAGCATAAACTTAAGCAGGACCATTTGGCTCCTTACAATATCAAAGATTAGCCCACCTAGAAATTGAATGTTCAAACAAATTCATTTGAGTCTATTAATCATTGCAGCATAGAATAAACATAAACAATCTAATAGTGTGGTCATTGCTATAGTAAAGCCATTATATGAAAACTTGTTACGATTCTGTAAATGGTCAAGCTACATGTAATCAATGTAGTTTACATCATGATCATATTACAAGTTGAAGAATACGTATACATATTGGCTTCATTGTTACATGCAATTTGTAGACCTTAAATTAAAAATCTAAATGGGAAGGGAGGGGTCCGCAGAACTAGTTTTATAGTTCTGGTAAGTTGAGTAAAAGGAAAATGTTGTGTGTAGTGCCATATCAAGCCTGAACTGCTTTAGTCATCTCGTGTTAATACGGTGCCAAGGTCCGGTTGTATGCTACAGCTCATTTATCCTTCTCTCAAAAAAATTATATATTTCCCACAAGATATATGTTTATTGCTGCTAACAGTAGATCTCAGAATGATGTTTATTTATTTTTTTAAAAATGTGATTATCTATTATGTATCAAAAATTTACATTGACATCTCATTGCTTAAAGATAAATATAAACTCAGAAAATCACAGCATTTGTGCTTAATCTATTTAAACAATAATTTACATCATAGATTTTTATGCTTCCTTTTTAAATTGCAAAAATGACATATTTATGTTTGGTACACACAAAGAACAAGTCAGATTGCATATTTGAGTTGTTGTGTGTAAATGTACTACTCACTGTACTGCAATTCTGTCATTCCTGTTGTTTCTGATAGTGCATCTGGTCTTCATGTAGTGTTTTTGCTGCTGCTGATGTTGGTAGTCATCTTAGATGTCGATCTACCCAGGATTCTCCACCATATGTCGCCGCTGGGTGGTCGCTTCGGGCGTGGGGTGGAACGTTTGGTGATTCAAGTCGTCGAACGTGGAAGTGTGGGATCTCATTAGCGTAACCATTTGTGACATTAGTAATGCGTTCGCCCGAGTCCCGTCCCACGAATCCAACTTTGTCCCATGTCCCTTACGATCCCAGGGCGCAGGGTCCACTCATCCATGTATAGGCAATGGATGAATGTAGTTTCTAAGCTTAGGGGAATTAAGCTCAAATCACAACCGCAGTTCATGATTACACCAGTTTATTCATCAGCATACTAACTTAGATCCAGCACAAAATCCATATGAGAAAAACAGTTATTAATGATAGGTATTCGTGTTATAATAATTTCGCAATGTTTTAAAATCCAAAACACAAGTTCTTCAGGCAGTCAGGCATAGAGCCGACTCCTGTTAAGTATTTGTTGCGCTACATAGCTAATGTGTAGTGTCTCCTCTCTCTCTCTCTCTGTCTCTTTTCTTCCCTGTTTAAAATCTCAAACAGTTTATATACCTAATAACTTGGCATTGAGAAGGAAGCAGTAAATGACACATATTTGTGACTTCCATCAAGATCAAAAGGCTTGTTAAAACATGCTGATAGAAATCACCTTTTCTTGATTATAAGTATTAAATGACAGGTTCGAGTCTAACAAGGTTTCAAAGTCTTTCCTATCAGATCAAATGACTTGTTACAAACAACTTGATTATAAATTTCCCTTTCTTAATGATACATAGGAAATGACAGGTTTGAAGTGAAAGGTCTCACAGCCTAAAAGTAACTAACAATATGGTATGGCATCAAGGTGTGAAATAACAATTAATCAATATACACCTGTGGTGAAAATACATATTAACAGCTTTCATCAAATATGCAATATTAATAATACTAAATTTAAAAACTTGGGACAGAATGTCACGCAGTGACAGATGTCCCAATTAAAATTTTCTGAAAATTTTGAAATTTTTTGAAATTTTTAATATGGCCCAAAGTAAAAATAATTATTTTCCTAAAATGCAAGGTTGCCCCAATCCTTACGGTGCCCCAACTTATACGGTAAATAAGTTAGTTAATGTTGCTTAATAAATCATAATATTTAGGAATATAGAAATGTTGCTCTTGATGTCAGGAAAAAATCAGGAAAATATCAGGGAATTTAATTTTATTTTGAGATTCCTTTGTCCATACTGAGGGGAGTGATTATGAGTCATTGGTCCTCTTGAACTTTAAAAACTACCTAAAGGTCAGATACCACTATTGATTTGGGGCTTCTGATTGGTTGAAAAAAGTATAGGGTCTATTAGGGCATATAGTCAGATTGTGATTGGATTAAATTACCCAAATCATAACAAGTCCCAATAAAACATCAAAATATTGTATTTCCATCATAAAACATGTTGATTTAGGATATTTTTACTGAAATTTGCATTTGTATGGATACATTGTACTGAGAGTGTATTTGCAAAAAGTAAAATTTCTTGACTGCCATTCTGGGGGTGGCCACCTTCAGAGAAATATTAGAGGCTGAAAGCATCACATTGCCCCCAATTTGTTGGTCATTTTTGAGTGTCTCTAAGATAGTTCTTTGAAAGCAGTTAGGTTTTATCATCCGTTCCGAAATAGGTATAGATGTTGTAGGCCAAAAGGCTATAATGGAGGCCTATGGGAAATGCAATAGTGGTATATGACCTAAAACATCACACACAATATAATGTTATCAGGTAATTCATGTGGTCAGTTGTCAGAAAAATGAAGCAAACCCTTCATCTCCATGATTCTGTTTTAAAGTAAAAGGTTGATCTGGATAATTGCCGTGCCTGTTGTTTCTGCATCTGTCACTTGCACACTGTCACATCTACTGGTTCTGATATATTGTTCCAGTATGAAGAAGGATCATTTATGGAATATTTCTTGATCTGCTTCATTCATATTCATAGAAATGGACATTGTTGAATGCATTCACCTGTTGTTTGTTGAAGTTCTAATGGGCTCTTCAGTATTTTGAAGGAACTCCATCTTTTGTGTTTTTGGATGTTTGGAGTATGATTCAATTTGTGGATGGATATGATTTTTTTTGTCAACTGATGATTTTTTCATTTTTAATTGCAACATGCAGAGCAATGATGTTGACAAGTCATAGCTGATAAGTTATATTGAAAATGACAATTTTTTAGCTCTACTGACCAGAGGCCAGCAGGGCTTATGTGATAGTGTGTTGTCCGTTGGTGTCTTTATGTGTGTGTCAGTGGTGGCATTGGCAAAACTTCCTTTTGAAACTGCTGTACTAATTTTGCTCAAACTTTATACGGATACTTCCAGATGAGTTTAGTTATAAATAATAAAAGTGAAAAGGTATACACTTGCAATCGGTATATGAGTTTTAAAAATCGGTAAAATTTTAATTAAAATGTAACACCTCTGCTCATTTTTTATGGAGTCGAAACACATTACACTCTCGATAAGCCAAAAGTCGATAGATACAACCATATTTAGGAATACATCGTTTTTTTCTTTGGCATTTTATAACCATATAGTATAAGAACCCTGAACAAATGTAACTTCAAATCTATATGAAGTAATAATTTCCTTGCTTTTCTAGCCTGATCTTCTTCCCTTTTAGTTCACCTTGAGCCTTCGGCTATTGGGATCACTCTTTGTCTGTTTTTCCCTCCATCCGTTAAACTTTACTTCAGACGACTTCTCAGAAACCACTTTGTAAGTTTTGACCAAACTTCACATGGATGATCCTTAGATGAATGATTTTCAAATTTGTTAAAATTAGGTCTGCGCGACATCCAAGATGACCGCCGTTACCATAAAAGGTCAAAACCTTGCAAAATCTTCTTCTCAAGAACCGCTGGACAGATTTCAACAGGTTTTGTCTTGCCATTTTAAAGAAAAAGAAATAGACATAGGTGTTGCTTTTTCGGCGTCGACGTCAACATTCGACTTTTGCCTTAAGGTCACTTTCTCACAAACTGTATGCTAGACCTTTCAAACATAGCTTAAAGTTGTGTCTTGGGTGGTGCATAGCAATGTGACAAAGCAAATGTGGATGTGACCATGACTATCCAAGCAAAGGGAAGATAACTTAATAATGTTTACATTCAACTTTTGTGTTTAGGTCACCTTCTCACAAACTATATGCACTCAACCTTTCAAACTTTGCTTATAGTTGTATCTTGGGTGGTACATCGCAATGTGACAAAGCAAATGTGCATTTGACCTTGACCCTCCAAGCAAAGGGAAGATAACTTAATAATTTTTACATTCAACTTTTGTGTTTAGGTCACCTTCTCACAAACTATATGCACTCAACCTTTCAAACTTTGCTTATAGTTGTATCTTGGGTGGTACATCGCAATGTGACAAAGCAAATGTGCATTTGACCTTGACCCTCCAAGCAAAGGGAAGATAACTTAATAATTTTTACATTCAACTTTTGTGTTTAGGTCAATTTCTCACAAACTGTATGCACTCAACCTTTCAAACTTTGCTTATAGTTGTATCTTGGGTGGTACATCTCAACATAGCAATGTGAAGCAAATGTGCATTTGACCTTCACTCTTTAAGCAAACGGCAGATAACTTAGTATTTTTTGCATTCAACTTCTGTGTTTAGGTCACTTTCCCATGAATGGTATGCATCGGATCTTGCAGCTGTTTCTTGTTATTATACCCCCACTTTCACAATGTGAAGCGGGGGCTATATAGGAATCACATTGTCCGTAACGTCCCGTCGAGTCGGTGTAGAAAACGGCAATATTATTTCCGGGATCTTTATGTACGGGATGTTTACATAGCAGAATGAAGTCATAAGTGCAACTGAATGAAATCACAAGTATTGGAATGAAAGAAGTGCAACTCTTTAAAAGTATTTTCATTGATGAAGTTCCATGAAATTGAATGCATGAATATATAATGAGAAAATTTAGCATTATATCGCTTTTATTTATAAGCCAAAAAGAAGTGAAAAAGAAGCAAATTCTACTTGTCCACAGTCTGTCACTTACAATGATTTCTGATTTTTTATCAATTTGCATTTGAATGATTTTATCAGAAAATTAAATTCTTAAATTCTGATAAGTCTGTGTTGTTAATTTGTTTAACTATCAAAAAAGGATTATATCAATAAGACCTTGGCCAAGTTTCACAGTGAACACTATAGACGCATATTGCTTTTGATAAAAACAGCAACACTTATTTCAGCTTGATAACTCTCAGATTTTCATTAATTATACAAACAATTGTTTGCATTCCTATCAGTTCACAGGTCCACAGTCCTGTAACATTATTTACTTATCAGCAGCTTTTTTATCCTTGTGTAAAACGTTGTTTGTCACCTTCAGTGATAGTTCTAGGTTTCGTTAGGAATAATATATTGGCATAAAACTTTCTGGATAGGTAGCTTATATGAAGAGGAAGCTTGGGGTTGCATTTGGAGTCATTGAAGGTCACTGTTACTAAAAACAGAAAAATGGTTTCCGTTCAATAATTTCAGTTATGAATTAGATATTGGCATGAAACTTTCTGGATAGGAAGTTTATATGAAGAGGAAGCTTGGGAATATCATTCGGGGTCACTGGGTTCAAGGTCAAGGTCACTGTTACTAAAAATAAATAAACAGTTTCCATTCAATAACTTCAGTTCGGACAGAGATATTTTGGCATGAATCTTTCTGGATAGGTAGTTTATATAAAAGGCAAGCTTGGGATTGCATTTGGGGTGATTTGGGTCAAGGTCAAGGTCACTGTTACTAAAAATAGAAAAATTGTTTCCGTTCAATAACTTCAGTTAGGAATGAGATAATAGCATGAAACTTTATGGATAGGTAGCTTATATGTAAAGCAAGCTTGGTATTGACTGGATTTAAGGTCAAGGTCACTGATACCAAAAATAGAAATGGTTTCCGTTTAATAACTTCAGTTAGGAATGAGATATTGGCAAAAAAACTTTCTAGATAGGTAGCTTATATAAAAAGCAAGCTTGTGATTGCATTTGGGGTCACTGGATAACCCGTTCAAGTTCACTGTTACTAAAAATGGAAAAACGGTTTATGCTCAATAACTTCAGTTAGGAATGAGATATTGGCCTGAGACTTTCTGGTCACTGTTACTAAAAAATAAAATGGTTTCAGATTAATTTCAGAATTATCCCCCTTGAATTTTTGCATAATTAGTTACATTTCTTTACTTAGAGTTTGCTTTAAGTTTACGTCCAGTTCGTCAGTAACTTGAAAAAAGTTGTATCACAATCACTGTATGTTGAAAAGAAACTAAAATCTGTTGTGAACAACTTGCATACACTATTCAAATGAGTCATCTTTCACATTATGGAAAACCGGCTTTAATGCCAACAGGTGTTTCTTGTTATTACTTGCATTCCTCCAACAGTTTTGAATGGTTTGTTCCCAAACTGTATACACATAACAACCTATGACCTTATGTCCCTGTACATCACCCATTGTTGATTGCCTAATTTATTACAGAATTATGGCCCTTTGTTTGACTTAGAATTTAAGTGGGGTATTCATCACGTTCAGTGATAGTTCTAGTTAGTAAATATTCAATAATGGTTGGTATGTAATGTTTGTCCAAATAAGCTAAAAGTTACAGACATTATCCTTTTAATATTTTGTATTTACTATAAGCTTATGGTCCTCTACCAAGTTTGTTCCAATGGTGAAATAGAGGTCACAATCTTTACATAGACTTATATATGGGAAAACTTAAACACTGGTCTTCTCTGAAACTACAGGAGCCAGGGGTTTAATGCTTTGCATTTGGTCCTCTTCCAAGTTTGTTCCAATGATGACACTGGGGTAGGTAACCCAGGGGTCAGATGTTTTACATAGACTTATATGGGCATTTGGGATAAGGTCAAGGGCACTATTACTAAAAATAGAAAAATGGTTTCCGTTGAGTAACTTTTGTTAGGAGTGAGATATTGCGACGAAACTTTCTGAGTAGGTAGCTTATAATATGGAAAGGAGGGTTGAGATTGCATTTGGGGCCACTGGGGTCAATGTCACTGTTACTAAAAGATCTTCTTCTCTGAAACTACAAGAGCCAGAGGTTTAATATTTTGCATTTACCATAAACTTATGATCCTCTACCAAGTTTGTTCAAATGGTGAACCTGAGATCAAATTTAGCCCGCCTCAGGGGTCATATGTTTTAAGTAGACTTACATAAGGAACAACTTAAAAATTCTTCTTCTCTGAAACCACAAGGCACAGAGCTCTCATGTATTACATGCAGCATCAGCTTATGGTCCTCTACCAAGTTCAAATCTGGCCCCACCCCAGAGAAAACTGGTTTTACATAGACTTATATAGAGAATATTTTAAAAATCTTCTCCTCTGAGACCACAAGGTGTAGAGCTCTCGTATATTGCATGTAGCACAAGATTATGGTCCTTTATCAATTTTGCTCAAATGGTGACCCTGGGATAAAATCTGTGTATACAATACTGTAGCCCAACTCACCCACAGTCAGACTTATTCAAGCACTGCTTAATTTTCAATTATACATTTATTTAATATATTCATGTTTAGCAACATTTAAAGTGATATTATAACCACAATAATAGGTATAATAACTTGTACTGTAGTCAACAAGTTTTAAAGTAATGTTTCGACTGTTTTCAGGAATATCTCCTTCCTTTTTTGTTCAATTTATGTGATATGTTCCATTTAAATCATATATAACATGATAATTATATAGATATTAAACTATTTAGTAGATTTCACGGTCAGTCTCTTCAGGGATTCTCTTTCTATCATATTCTAAATCACATTGTCTCAATGTTAGGTTTATTCCGTAGCTCACAAACCGCTTATTATTCACATACCCTTCTCAGTCAGATAATCTGCTCTGATACATGTGCAAACATAATTTATTTTCAAAATACAGCCCGTATATTAAGGTATAATATATTGCCATTAGTACTTATTTCTTATATATGAAGTGTATGAGCCTTTTAAGGTAAATATGTCCTACACCTTGTTCTGTACATTTTGTATGTGCTTTAAACATTACTGTATAATTTATTAACCCTTAACCCACTAAGCACGACTATAAAAGCCTTTGCGTCCATTGTAAACCCAGATCAGCCTGATCAGTAACTCGCAGGCTGATCAGGGTTTACAATGTATGGCTGCTGATCAGTCATTTTCCCCCAAAACACCCCTTTGCCACATAAATGGAATTGTCTTAATTCAGAGAAAGAACAGTCCATTATTACCGGAGCCTCAAGGCTCCGGCTGTATTTATCCCTCACTCAGAAAGCTGCTGTGGGTGTTGGACTGTGTATCAACATAATTTAGTAAGAAAACCGGGATGCAGTCAAATTGGTATACAGGGGCTGGTGTAGCACAGTCTGTAGCATGGCGGATTTGTAACCGGAGGCCCCGGGTTCAATCCTCCGTGGTGCCACTGAGTTCCGTCGGTGTGTTCTTGGGCAAGACACTTTACCTTAGCCTAGAAAATTCAACAATTTCAGGTATTTCATTTTCATGACCAAACTCACGTATATTTCTTAGACATCTCTTACTTTTCCAAAATACAACAATTTAGGGTTTGGCAGTATCTACTTATAATCCCCATGTGTTAGTTATCAGACATTACATTTAAAGCTGATTGCAAAGCTGATTGCAAATCCTGGGCGCTTCACGCAAAAACAACTGTATCATCAGCATATAAAAGCAAATATAGTTGAGGAAAACCTCAATATCATCATTATTAAAGACAGTATTGACAGTATTTGATCCTTCAAATTTCTCAAGACATAAATCGATTGAGATCATTAAGAAAAATCAAAATTAGACCAGCCTATAAATTTTCACTTCGACAAATCTGTTTAACTTTACAACCAGTTTTAACACAGGATTTAGCTTTATTATACATATTATAAATCATTTTCATTCATATACCATCAATATTATGATTTAATAACTTTTGCCATAAAGTCAAAAACTTTATGATGATCTATTTATAAAGGAACAAAACAACTTCTTATTTTTAGTGATATATTAAATCTTCAAGCATTTTCAAAGAAAAAATATGATCTACAGTAGAGTGATTCATTTAGATTTGCGGCAGCGTCTGTCGTCTCAACAGAAGTCACATTTTTCATTCCGGACAATAACTTCAGTTAGGAATGAGATATTGGAACGAGACTTGCCGTGTAGGTAGCTTATATGGAAAGAAAGCTCAAAATTGCATTTGAGGTCACTGAGGTCAAGGTCAAGGTCGCTTTACTAAAAATAATAAAAACAAGGTTTCCAGACAATAACTTCACTTAGGAACGCGAATTGGAGCGAAACTTGCTGTGTTTGTAACTTATAGACCTTCTTTTTTGTGAGGAGAACATTTTCAGCAGCTGGCGTGCATTTTTCACAAGAGTTAAATGGAGTTTCCAGCGAGCTGTAATTTCCCTTATATTAAGAGTTTTTCTTTGATTGTAAATATCTTTTGACTTGAAACCGAGATTACAATAATACACTTTTATATAGCGCCCACATTTCTATTGAATTTACAGCATGATTACCAACCATAATTTACACAGTAGTCAATGACTAGCCTGCTTCAGATTGTCATAGATTTTGATTGCCTGCATTTATATTGATACATGCAGTAGCGTTGGATAGGGAATGAATAGCGGACTACCCAAGATCGAAACAAACTTGTAATCTCATTCTTTGAAACAACCAGAGCTAAGGCTGTCATATATTGCATGTAATAGAAGCTTATCATCATCTACAAAGTTTGTTCAGATTGTGACCTTAGGGTTAAATTGGTCCAGTACCAGGGTTTACAGTTTTACATTATGCTATATAAATCAATAATTATACCCCCACCCCAGGCGCGGTCTACTGGCTCATCCATCTGTAGACCAAAATCTTGTTTGCTTAACTCCTCTTTCATTTTAAGGTGGATTGTTTTAATATTTGCCATGCTGATTTATCATGATATTAAGATGTCAGCAAAGAAAAAGATTTTTGATTTATGGCCCTTTGTTTTTTAATCTATATATATATCGTGTGTGTTTAACTTCTCATACATTTTTATGTGGATTGTTTTAATATTGTAAATACTGTTTAAGTATGAAAAATATTTTTGATTTGGCATTTTACATGAGTTATGGCCCTTTGATTTTCTTACATAGACAGGAAAATCTTGTGTGTTTACTCCTCATTCATTATTAGGTGGATAGTTTTAATACAAATATTTTTTAGATTTTTTTTCATGAGTTATCACCCTTGGGGGGGTGGGGTGTATATTTGTCTGCCTTTAGTGACAGTTCTAGTTTTTCTCCAAAAGCACATAGAGCTCTCATATATTGCATGTAGCAAAGCTTATTGTCTTCTACCCAGTTTGTTCAAATGGTGACCCTGGGGTCAAATTTGGCCCCACCCCAGGGGTCACAGTTTTGCAAAGAGTTGCATATGTAGGGCTATCTTTAAAAATGTTCTTCTCTGAAACTACAAGAGTTATAACAGTCTTATACTGTACAACCATGTAACATAAGCTCAGTATAGTCCTCTACAGTGGGAATAATGTAACATAAGCTCAGTATAGTCCTCTACAGTGGGAATCATGTAACATAAGCTCAGTATAGTCCTCTACAGTGGTAATTATGTTACATAAGCTCAGTATAGTCCTCTACAGTGGGAATTATGTAACATAAGCTCAGTATAGTCCTCTGCAGTGGTAATTATGTAATATAAGCTCAGTATAGTCCTCTACAGTGTTAATCATGTAACATAAGCTCAGTATATTCCTCTACAGTGGTAAGTATGTAACATAAGCTCAGTATAGTCCTCTACAGTGGGAATTATGTAACATAAGCTCAGTATAGTCCTCTACAGTGGTAATCATGTAACATAAGCTCAGTATAGTCATCTACAGTGGTAATTATGTAACATGATCTCAGTATAGTCCTCTACAGTGGGAATTATGTAACATAAGCTCAGTATAGTCCTCTACAGTGGGAATTATGTAACATAAGCTCAGTATAGTCATCTACAGTGGTAATTATGTAACATGATCTCAGTATAGTTCATTACAGTGGGAATCATGTAACATAAGCTCAGTTTAGTCCTCTACAGTGGTAATTATGTATCATAAGCTCAGTATAGTCCATTACAGTGGGAATCATGTTACATAAGCTCAGTATAGTCCTCTACAGTGGTAAACATGTAACATAAGCTCAGTACAGTCCTCTACAGTGGTAAACA
>JAWPHD010024322.1:0-19552 GCA_037043455.1 Cyrtodaria siliqua | reverse complement strand
TTATATCTGCTTCTATAATGCACGCATTCAGAATTTCTAAAATTTAAGATTTGTGTTAATTAGCGGTGCATCTTTCCTATACTCTGTATACTGTATACTATACCTCCTCTTTTCTTTGTGTAGACCCGGACCAAGGACAGCGACGCCCAGATTCTCTCCAATAAATAGTCGAGATTTAACTTCATGTTACAACTGAAACAACACAGAACAGTGAATGGTCACAGTAAAATATATTTAAACTTTTGTTTTGTGGTAAGTCATTCTCAGTGTGACCATGCCTGGTTCCAGCACTCTTGCTTGGCATCTGCAGTGATAACAATAGCACTGCAAACAGTGTATAATATGCCCATCAGAAGTATAATTATTATGTAAAGAAAGAGGTAAGTAACTGCCTGCAACATAATTCAACTGGAACATCTGATAAACAAAGTTGAGAGTCTGACGAACAAACGTAGATGAAAGGAATGGAATAGTCTGACAAATTTCCCTGTTTCATGAACACGGGTATTATACTTATGGAGTTATCGCAGGGAATGTGCATGTCCATGAGGTTATGATGATCTTGACCTTTGACCTACTGACTCCAAAAGCAATAGGGTTCCTCCTCTCACAAACGGCAATGTGCCTATGAAGTTCAATGTGAGTGTTATACTTTGCTATTATGTAAAATACGTATATTTCTATGAAATCAATGACCTTTGAACTACTGAACCCAAAAGTAATAGGGTTCCTCCTCTAACGAAGGACATGGTACCAGGGCATGAAAATTCCACTCGACTGCTCGATGCAAGACGAGTAGAAATTCAGATGAATTCTTTTTAATAATTTATTTATTTGACCATTCCAATATCACGTAGGACGAGTAACTCAGAAACAAATTTTCCTGCAACCGATATAGAAGATCAACCATATCACACCTACCTCACTACAACAGATATAACAAGTCAACCACACTATACCTACCTCGCTACAACTGGTATAACAGGTCAATCACACTATACCTACCTCAATACAACAGATATAACAGATCAACCACACAACACCTACCTCACTACAACAGGTATAACAGGTCAACCACACAACATCAGGTATAACAGGTCAACCACACTATACCTACCTCGCTACAACAGGTATAACAGGTCAACCAAACAACACCTACCTCACTACAACAGGTATAACAGGTCAACCTAACAACACCTACCTCACTACAACAGGTATAACAGGTCAACCACACTATACCTACCTCGCTACAACAGGTATAACAGGTCAACCACACAACACCTACCTCACTACAACAGGTATAACAGGTCAACCACACTATACCTACCTCGCTACAACAGGTATAACAAGTCAACCACACAACACCTACATCACTACAACAGGTATAACAGGTCAACCACACTATACCTACCTCAATACAACAGATATAACAAGTCAACCACACTATACCTACCTCGCTATAACAGGTATAACAGGTCAACCTCTCAACACCTACCTCACTACAACAGGTATAACAGGTCAACCACACTATACCTACCTCGCTACAACAGGTATAACAAGTCAACCACACAACACCTACCTCACTACAACATGTATAACAGGTCAACCACACTATACCTACCTCACTACAACAGATACAACAAGTCAACCACACTATACCTACCTCGCTACAACATATATAACAAGTCAACCACACTATACATACCTCACTACAACAGGTATAACAGGTCAACCACACTATACCTACCTCGCTACAACAGGTATAACAAGTCAACCACACAACACCTGCCTCACTGCAACAGATATAACAGGTCAACCTACCTGACCACAACAGACTCTGGTTTTCTTGCTAGTCGTTCAACTTCCTCCATGGATATCTGATCAATCTTATTATATACCTGGAATGGCAATTGTTTTATCTCTTTATCATTATGTTTTAATCTGTACAGTGCATTGGGTAGTAAAGGATCATTATGGTTAAAAGCGTAAATTTAAAATTAAAGGAAACTTTCAAGACAGTTTCTTACTAGATTCTGCTCTCTCAGCAATATGCTAACCAAAATTATTATGAACTAGGCCTTATACTTGTGTTAGTTAACTGTTGAAAATCTACCATTTTGCCTGTTTAAGGAATCAATGTCCATAAATGTTTAAAATGCCAAATTATGGATCTTTTGACCATCAGGTCTGAGCATTTTACACCAAAATGTATTAAAACAAGAGGTCAATGACCTTGAAGCTTTACTGATAGATTTTTGATAGCTAGGTCCACATTCCTGTGAAGTTTCATGAAAATCCATCAAGTAGTTTCATAGGAGTAGTCGCTACAAGTTTTCATTATATAACTCTATGTAAACAAAGATGACCGCTGGCGGCCATGTTTAACGTCAAATCAAAATAATTTTTGACAAGGATCAACCCATGTCATACTGATCATTTTAGAAAAAGTCCCATATCAATATCACTTATAGTTTTCAAGAAGTAGTCGCTACAAGCTTGTTTTTTAAAAACTTATTTTTAGATTTGGCGGCCATCTTGGATTTCACATTAACATGAATTTTTGCTAGGATCAACTAGACTTCATGGGCAACATTTCTGTAAAGTTTCATGAAAATCCATTCAGTAGTTTCAGAGTTGTCGCTACAAAAAAAGTTTACGGACAGACAGACGGACAGACGACGGACGCCGCACCACGGCATAAGCTCTGCTGATCTCTGATCAGTAGAGCTAAAAATGAACATCAAAAACTTATGAAAGCGCTACAATGATAACCTATGAAAATCTATTTTTAGCCATGGCGGCCATCTTGAATTTCCGGCCGACCTGAAATTTTGCTAGGATCAATTAGACATCAAGAGCAACATTCCTGTAAAATTTCATGAAAATCCGTCCAGTAGTTTCAGAGGAGTAGTCGCTACAAGTTTTTACTAGATAACTCTATGTAAACGAAGATGGCCGCTAACAGCCATGTTTAACATCGAATCAAAACGATTTTCGACAATGACCAACATCATGACATCCTGATCATTTTAGAAAAAGTCCCATATCAATATCACTTTTAGTTTTCAAGAAGTATTGGCCATAAACTTGTTTTTTGAAAATCTATTTTTAGCCTTGGCGGCCATCTTGAATTTCCGGCCGACCTGAAGTTTTGCTAGGATAAATTAGACATCAAGAACAACATTCGTGTGAAGTTTCATGAAAATCCGTCAAGTAGTTTCAGAGAAGTAGTCGCTACAAGTTTTCATTATATAACTCTATGTAAACAAAGATGGCCGCTGGCAGCCATGTTTAACGTCGATCAAAATAATTTTCGACAAGGATCATCATCATGTCATGCTGATCATTTTAGAAAAAGTCCCATATCAATATCACTTATAGTTTTCATGAAGAAGTCGCTACAAACTTGTTTTTTAAAAACCTATTTTTAGATCTGGCGGCCATCCTGGATTTCACATCAACATGAATTTTTGCTAGGATCAACTAGACTTCATGGGCAACATTTCTGTAAAGTTTCATGAAAATCCATTCAGTAGTTTCAGAGGAGAAGTTGCTACAAAAAAAAGTTTACGGACAGACAGACGGACAGACGGACAGACGGACGACGGACGCCGCACCATGGCATAAGCTCTGCTGATCTCTGATCAGTAGAGCTAAAAACATCTGCTCATTTTTTATTTAATTTTAACTGTACTGTTTTTTCATTTAAAAAAACTCGCATCCTTCAGGCAGTAACGGATCACTTTTCTTGATAGGTGCTACACTAAGTGGGTAATTACTCAAGTAAATATGTGCCGAATCTTTGTGCTAATAAATGTATAGTTGTATGCTTATATGATCAATCTTCAATATGGGAAGTTTCATAAAAAGACAAATGTATACCAGCTGAATAAATGAAACATAACTGATCCGTTACTATCGATGATCCGTTACTACTGCAAGCACTGTATTCTGCTAATAATGTATAACCACATTACACCAACACTAGAATAGGGTGTGAGGAAGAAATATGCTCTATTGTTGTAACTGTCCACAGTGCATCCACTCTACAATAGTTCTACTGGGCAATGAAATGAGATTTCACTTCTAGTTTACACATCATGACACACCATATTAGGTTACATTGGGACAGCAACCTCAGAGGGCGATGAGAGGAAGAATGAAGTTTGCCATCAGACGTGCTCTCTGCCAGAGAGTGAACCTAGGCAGGAGCAGAAGTAACTCTAAGACTCGGGGTATTGTCCAATGAGCTACAGGGGGCCCCTTATTACTAGGCAACTTGCCAAGGGTGTGTTGTTCTAGGAAATTAACATGTCACCAGTTGTCAATCATTTATCCATTTCAACCAATCAACCAGAACGATACCTCCGACAAACACGTGCAACTATGTTATATAAACTATGTCAATATACTCCGACATCAACAATAGGGCGGAGATATCTAAGTACTGGTGACATGTCAATTCTGAAATCAAGTGAGATCAAATCTATATCATGATTTAGATCTCTAAGAATAGTATTAAACAACATTCTAATGCAACTATAATGTAACGCGTAACTCCATTGGAACATCTCATGTGACCGTAAAATGCACGATTTACCTTCTGAAAAGTATGTGACGTCACATAATGTTTTAACAAGCGACCTCCGTCATTGGATGACGTCAACAAAATGCCGATGAATTTTAGTTTTCATCGAAAAACAAGTGTATAATTTATTATGTATGATTTGACTTTATATTTCTGGCATCTAAATGGAAAAGCATTAGAATTGAGAAAACCATGCTAAGATTTTCAATCTGCGACGGTATGTGGTTGGTTTTACGGTCTGAAAAAAAAGACCGTAAAACCACTCACATACCATCCCAGACTGAAAATCTTAGCATGGTTATCTCTTAATTATAATTTAAACGTGATCAATATTGTTCATTCGCCCTACTCATATAATTACCTGATAAAATGTAGTATATCTTGTAAACCAAAGTTTGTGATAGAATACAAATTCTAAGGCAGGTATTATGTAACGCGTAACTCCGATTTACCATCTGAAAAGTATATGACATCACATAACGTTGTAACAAGCGACGTCATTGGATGACGTCAACAAAATGCCGTTACCGATGAATTTGATTTTTCATAGTAAAACAAGTGTGTATGTATGATTTGACTTTATATTTCTGGCATCTCAATGGAAAAGCATTAGAATTGAGATAACCATACTTCAGACCGTAAAACCACTCACATACCTTCCGAGATTGAAAATCGTAGCATGGTTATCTCTTAAATGAGGATTTCAAACTTACATATAAGCAAGGCATGTAGACACGACCACCAACAACAACGTCAATAAAATCTTCTGCACTACAATCATCTCTGAACACAATCTCAGCATTATGTATTTCTGATTTCAGTCAAGGAATTATTTATACGGTAACCTGTATTTTGCTTAGTAATAATGAAAATAGAAAACAGTTTAAATGATTCCTTAAAACATTATTATTGACTAGAAGGTTGTCATTCAGAACACTTGTCTGTCAGTGACCTTGACCTCTGACATTCTGACCCAAAATCAGTAGGAGTCATCCTTTCACCAAGGAAAGTCAAGGTATTAATTTGAAGATGGTGGGTGCTATCATTTACTATTGTTCGGGGTGCTTGTTTCAGCCAAAAGTTTTTCTGCAGTAGTTTGAGCAATTTAAATAATACATAAATCAATTATATAACATTAGAACTGGTACATGTATTTGTAGTGGCAAATAAAAACACCTTAGTTCTGAAAATCGGTTGAGAAATAAATATTTTACAGCCCAAATGATTTTTTGATGGGGGTTTCCCCATGTAAATTCATTGTTGGTGGGACAGAAAAAAAATTAAAAAATTTCAAACAACTTCAGTTAGCCATAATATTTTGCAAGAAAACTTTCAGAGTGTCTTAATTTAAATTTATCCAACACATTAAACATATTTTTGGATAAAAATTCTAAAAACAAAATATTTTTCAAATTGTTCATGCAACAGAATTTTGCATTGAAAATGCCCTATCAAAAACAATTTTTGCATGTGAACATTTTATTTCTCAACCGAGTTTGAAGAGTAAGGTATTTTTATTTACCATTAAAAATGTCCGTTTCACTGATGTACAGTTTATTTAGGTTCTAATTAAAATTTGTCTTAAAAGTAAAAAAAAACAATAAAAAATTGGCTGAAAGAAGCGCCTCGAACAATAGTTATTGAGTGAAAAAGTGATCTTCATATGTCTGCCATGCTACGGAGGCGACATAAACATGGTGAAACTTACAGCTTAAATCCTTTTTCAGACACAGGAAACATATAGGCATGGGAGAGTTTTTCTACTTTTAAAACAGTTTTCTTTTTTCTTCACAGCAATCGCTTATTATTAACTTTTATACCGTACACTTTTAGCTTATTAAACTGTTTTGAATCATTTTTATTTATAAAAAGTTTAAAATCAGTAAGTATTTTAAATTGAAAAAAAAAATACATTTACCTTATTTTATCTTGTATAGAACGCAGTTTTTTTTACTTCTTTTACGGTTTCAGAAAGAGGGGTGCGTACAATACAAGGAAAAAATACAAAAAACTTTTTTCTTGCATTTTATATGCAGAAAATCGATGTCAGAATGGAGAAAAAACGCCGATGAAAACATCGGGGATGAACAGACAGACATTTGTGAATGCCGATAATACTTTATTTTTCGTGACTTACTCGCTTTATACAAGCAATTTATTGACTTAATTCGACTTAGAAATGAATAAAGTTTATTATAAAGCTTGTTTTTATATAAATGTTTGCATATTTGTTGTTGAATTTCAATAAATGAGTGAACGAAATTCGGCCCTTGTTTTGTTATTTATATCAGCTGACTTGACATCACGTGATTTCCATGAATTAGACCGGTGGTAGTAGTAGTATTGTACAATTATATTCTCATATGTTAAATGCACCAGACGACACTTGCAGACGACAGTAAAAGCCATGATAATACTTGCATATTTGTTGCAGAATTTCAATAAAGGATGATCATGTTTTCCCTTTGCTTTGCTGTTATCCGCTTAATTGTTTATAAATTTCGCAAGTTAGAAATAGCTGCAGTAATTACACACTTTAAACACGGGTAGAGTGGGTTATTCTATTTCTATAATCCTTTGAAGTTGACGCAAGTAGCGACTATTTCTGAGGATGCACTTTGACAGGTCATGGCCACGGGGTATTTCCAGTGTGTACTGGTAACTGATCACGCGTTACACTTTTGATAAGCACTGGTTTCCGTGAGTACACAATGTCAATCTCCACGCAGAGTTATCGTTCCTTGCACTCATATCTCTGCTAACTACTAAATTACAAGATTTTGGTAAAACCTGTTAAATTGGAATATGTTTGCCTGAAACTTATTTATTTCTTGTGTAAATATAATTTTCAGAATATCTGCAAATTAGATGTTGCAAGATTTGAAATAATGCATGAAAACAATTTAGTTTTAATCGTGACTATTTTACTACAAAAATATTACGTACTTAGGTCTCCTCAATCGAAACGCATATGTAAACATTTCAAACCGAAGCTCGATGGCAAAAAATTACTAAACTAATATTAACTCATAGAAATAAAAATTGAAATTATTTAATATAGGTCTATATTTTACCTTTGCAGATCACGCAAAATGATTTATTATAAACAGCGCCATAACTTTTTTGAATAATCACGTGACCTAACCGTTCGCCCTACTTCCTTTGACGTTGACCGAGTCAAATGAGGAACGAGTGTACTCTGGGTAGAGGCTGACACAATGTTAGCATAAACGGCCTAACGGATTGCGGTAACCAACGACTTTGTTGTATTTCTTTTAGTAGATGTAATTATCGGATTACAGACAATTACCTGTGGCATTATAATCGGCTCTTTGATGAGTTGATGAGTTGATACAAGATAGGTACTCCCCTGAAGATTGGCAATTAATGATTGAAGTAATTATATTGTTCCGGTGTTGTTTTCTTTTGTACGCTAATTTTCGCGATCTGCAGATAGCTGTTGTACCGTATTATTCTGCTTTAATTATCGTGATGCAATTAGAGATTTTTAAAAAAAATTTTTAACCTTTTATTTTCGTCGAATGGTTCAACTAGGAAAACTAATATTTTGATGCATATTATACACGGAAACAATTTTTTTACCCCAGTTTTGACCTCTGAGAATGGGGGTGCATAATAAACACGGGTGCGTACTATACAAGGTAAAATGCGGTAACAGTATTGTGTCAAAAGAAACTGATTCAATCAGTTAGATCGGTAGAGCAATATTCCGAGAGGGCTTGTTGGAAATATTAAGCAACCTAATACATGTATTTTCAAATTTGCAGTTTATTATTAGCAATAAACAAATTTATTATTTGACTTTATGTAGTTAAAATGGAGAAAAATTAATCCATCTTGCGTCAAATCGTGTGGGATAAGGAATCTCGTTGTCGAGGTTAAAATTTCAACCGGACACTGAGCAGTGATATGAGATTTCCCACTTTGGCACATGGATGTTGATGACAGACTCATATCTATTTTAGTTTATAAAAATTCAGACAATTTTCAGTTTAATAAGCATCCATATATGCTTATTAACACTCGCAATATCTCAGACTCAAAGTTGCTGGCGAATGCTTCTTCAGATGGCATTGAAGCATATCTTTTTCAAATAAAGGATACTATACTCGTGTAAAATGAGCTGAACCATTCTTTGACTTGTTTTGGTGAGAGGCACTGTTGTGTTGAATGATACCCCACCGCCTTTCTTTTCCTGAAATAAAGTTCCATGGAATAATAAAATGTACGATAATGAACGCCATGAGCAACATTAGGTCAAACTTTAGTCCATATTTCCGACTCATATTACAAGTGATATTGCTAAACAATTAAAATATAAAAGTGAAAAGTAAGTTTACATGTTTTACCTTATAATAAATATTTGGAGTCCTTTTATTTAATCGGATTCCTACGCTTTCCAATTCAGCTGTTAACAAGTCCCTGAAAAAGTAACAATACAATAGTGTAGTAAATAAAACTTTCAAATATCATCATCACACGGACTTTGTGCTTTCCAGCTGTTGCTACAAGTGTAAACTTTGATAATCGGGACCACTGCTTATCCAGACAGAGGGGGTAAAATCTCCCCGCACCCACCACCAACCAATTATGTCTCCTCCATGGAGGGGAGACATTGTTTTTGTGCTGTGTGTGTTTCTTGTGTGTCTGTCATCTGTATGTCATAAACTTTATCCGGACTAGTTCTCCTGAACCTCTGGCCGGATTTCAACGAAACTTTGCAGGGATGATTGGTACCAAGCCTAGTTGTGCATATCATCGCCGTTATGTTATGACCCTTTAAAGGTTTTAATACACAAACTTTGTCTGGACTGGCCGGATTTCAGTGAAATTTAGTAGAGGTGATCATTGCCAAACCAAGTTGTGCATATCATCTTCGTGTTACAGTTGAATGATTTATGGCGGATTTATGGCCCTTTCCCCAGTGGGGGATTCATCTGTTTTTACTAAAACAACCTCTAGGTCATGTCATTTTTATCATGTTCATTAAATCGGTTGAGAAATAAATATTTTACAGCCCAAATGATTTTTTGATGGGGGTTTCCCCATGTAAATTCATTGTTGGTGGGACAGAAAAAAATTAAAAAATGTCAAACAACTTCAGTTAGCCATAATATTTTGCAAGAAAACTTTCAGAGTGTCTTAATTTAAATTTATCCAACACATTAAATATATTTTTGGATAAAAATTCTAAAAATAAAATATTTTTCAAATTGTTCATGCAACAGAATTTTGCATTGAAAATGCCCTATCAAAAACATTTGATTGTGATGCCTGTATTGCTTCAGGTGCTACTTGAGTGGTGGCAGAAAACAATGATCATGGCTCCATAGAAAAATGGGGTGTTATAATAAAATTTGCAGCAACTCTGCAGTTCTGCAGGTGAGAAGATTCTAGGCCCATTCTGCTAATTTTTATCTAGATGTAAATGGTGAGTGAGCCTGGAATGTTCATTCCTGTTGGTGCCATATAACCTTTTTGTGTTGTATAGAAGACACTCTCTTTACGGCGGAGTTTACTCACGCGGAGTCATGATGAAGGTTTTTAATGAGCAGGACTCCTCTGCTAGTGGGACTTGCAGTGGTCCTTTTCTACTTCCAATAACCACGCAAGGTTATTAAGAACAAAGAACAGATGTGTAAAACATTCATTTATTTTGGACTAGATCGAACTTAATTACTCTACACAAGATAAAGGCTTGACTGCGTTTTATTTACGTTTTAATTGAGTGTTTGCTTCAATTGTCATTTTACAACAAGATCCAACTTAAGGTGATATTATCACCTTCAAACTTTGTCTTTTATCAGGGTTCTGAAATCTCATTAAAATCCCCTACAATTTAAAAATACCAACTGGCACTTAATTTTGCCTCATGCCTGCCACTGAATTCTGATTACTCAGAAGATTTTGACAAAAGCTTTTAAAACATAAATGACAAAATGTATGTTTCTGAGCCTGTAAAACTATCACCACATACTTTTGAACATCTTTCTTTGTTGCATCAATCATCATAAGCACGAGATCTGCTGTCCGTGCCACAGCGATAACCTGTCTTCCTCGACCTTTACCTATAATGCAAAGAAAGAAACTTGAAAATAATGAAATTACCTAAATTTTTCCAGATTTCAGTTTCGAACATATCAAATTTAAAAATTATACTGACAGTAACATGAATAAACTCATCATTCATAATTAATTGTCATTTGAAAATGTTATCTGACAAGGAGATTTAGTTTTTATTCACATTACATAAAACAATACAGGTACATTAATGACACGAAGCAGTCGCAGACAGTAATATCCATGGGCTTGTTGGATATCATCCGTATCTTTTGGGCCAAAACCAAGTTAAGCCCATTTGATTCCAAACTTTTTTCTGAACATTACATTAAAAAGAGTAAACAACATAAAATGATGTTCTTCCACTATCCTGGCAGTGCGAACAATTCAGAATAAATTGTTTTATCATGTGTTTGGCCCAGTGGATAGCATGGTGGACTTGAAAACTGGAGAACCCGGGTTCAAGTCTCACCGGGAGCACTTGCCTTTCATCGGTGTGTATTTGGGTAAGACACTTTCCACGAGCCTTGACCGTCTGATGGTAAGTAAACCAGCGGTTCTGTATATCGGTGTCTATACTTCGAGCACTTTAAAGAACGATAGAAATCTAGCTGTTAGTAAGAGAAATGCAGGTTCCTAGATTCCTATATATCCTTCCCCTTTCTCTGGGGAGATAATAAATAATATAAACTGTGTTGATGAGACATTAAACAACATTCAATTTGATTGTTTTGTAAATGTAATCTATTTAATCTATGTCTGTTTAAGATCTTGATTTGCCATATAACAGACAATACCCACCAGAAGCAGCCCCTTGAATGATTCCTGGCAAATCTAGCAGCTGTATATTGGCACCATTGTACTGAAAGTATACAGGAAGACCAGTTAACAACTGATCATACAACTCTTCAGATGACACATTCACAAATGATGACATAATCAATGAGGTTTGATCGAATTGAATTGGATTTTATTGTCGAAAAACCCAGCTAATGTCATTTGGCAACTTTTCCAGCTTCCATTGATGAAGAACCCTAGTTAAGAGTGAAAACACTCTTCCAGATGAATTTAGTCAAAAATGAGTATACCTGTATTTGTATCTTATAATAAAATATGCATGTTACAAAAAAAGATTTGAGATACAAAACGAAAGGTAAGCATTCCAAATGAGTTATAGCTGTTATTTATCACCCCTGGTGTACAGGTAAGCATTAACAATGAGTAATAGCTGTTTATCACCCCTGGTGTACAGGTAAGCATTTCAAACGAGTAATAGTTACAACTGAGCTATAGCTGTTACTTTATCACATGTTATGTACAGATAAGTATTTTAAATGAGTAATAGTTACAGGATAACATTAAATATGAGCAATAGCTGTTACCTCTATCACCCCTGGTATACAGGTAAGCGTTGTAAACTCGTAATTTGCACACTCGCTCTGGGTGGCTGTCACTGTGTTTAAAAATGTTGACTGAAAA
This sequence comes from Cyrtodaria siliqua, assembly GCA_037043455.1. NCBI lineage: Eukaryota > Metazoa > Mollusca > Bivalvia > Adapedonta > Hiatellidae > Cyrtodaria > Cyrtodaria siliqua. The sequence continues at coordinate 7,404 of JAWPHD010024322.1, read as the reverse complement.
TACAGCATACATTTGCTATTACCTGGTCTGTGTCCAATAACATATATAGTCACCTGATTTTTACATTTGCATTATACAAAGTCATTTTTATGCACATGTAGTATTGTGGATACTAAAACAATTAAAAAGGTATTTAGAATTTGATTCCAGCGATTTCTTTTCATCCTTTTCAAGTTTTTGGAATGGTACCGGTACCCATTCAATTGCGAAAATTCGGGTTGTTTTGCCTTAAATTGTGAGTTTTTTACTATCATACAAAAGCAATGTTGTCTGCTTTAATATATTGCAAACACATTACCATGTATAAATTCTCTTGTAGTATTTCATTACTCTCCTTTAAAAGTATATATTTTTCTCCTTCTTTTTTAAATTTTCCCTCTAAATATTTTGAGATTGGGAATTTGTTCACTTCAACTGGGGAAAAAACATACTTTTTGCCATTGGGAATGGTACCAATTTTTTTCGGTACCACTTATATAAGCAGGTTTTTTTTTCATTATTTTGGGAACATGACCCATACCCCTGGAATTGGGAATTTTAGCGCGATTTTTCATAAAATTGGGAATTTTAGCGCGATTTTTAATAAAATTCGGAAACATATAAAGTAAAGCATTCCTTTCATAATTATATCTTTTAATACTGTTTTTGTAAACCAAGATAAACTGAAGCATTTATTTAAGCTTTTGAACCCCAATCATTGGATTGGCACACTTTTTTTTTTTTTTTTTTTTTTTTTTTTTTAAATTGGGAATTCTTTCCTCAAAATTGGGAAAAAAAGATATGTTTTGCCATTGGGAATATGACCGAATAACGGCTATAAAAACGGCCAAAAAAAATCCCTGATTAAGAAAAGAAAAAACACTGGAATCTTACAATTTCACTGTTGAATTGGGTATATATATAAAGCTCCAGGGGTCCAACTTAAAATTTACAGATGATATTTTCTATTCGAAAGCCTAAACATAACGAATGAGCCTAAACAACCCCTTATTTACAAGGAAATTAATTCTGTACAGTAATATGTGCTATCCTAGTTCACACACCAGGGTTAACATTCTGTACAGTAATATGTGCTATCCTAGGTCACATACCAGGATTAATTTAAGCATTTTATAAAACTATTCCATTCTTAATATATGGTGAATTCAAATGTTACACCTGAACAACTCAATACTAACACCATATTTGATTGATATTACATTCTTATCGTGAACTGGATCACTTTTAAAATGTTAGATTCCTCTAGAAAAAAACTATTTACCCTTTTAATCCTTTACCCGCTACATATATATATATATAATGGACTGTTCTTTTTTTTTTTTAATTAAGACCATTCCATTTATGTGACAAAGGGGTGTTTTGGGGGAAATGACTGATCAGCAGCTGGAAATTGTAAACTCTGATCAGCCTGCGAGCTATTCGCAGGCTGATTTGGGTTTACAATGGATGCAAAGGCTATTATAGTCGTGCTGAGCAGGTTAAAGGTTAAACACATACATTTTATGTACAGATCTGTAAATTTCATAAACCAGATACCATAGCGACTTACATTTAGACTCAGGTAACTAATTTCTTATAAAATCTGTTTTCTCTGGCACAGGTCAAAATACTGGATATATATTTCCTTATAAATAACATTATTTACATACACAATGTGCTATTAAAATATATTAAAAGTTTTGTTTTATGTATTAAAGGACTATTTACCTTGCCAACAGAAGGGAAACCAATTAAAGCAACCCTGGCATCACCAGATTTCATAACATCGAAACCTTCACCCTGTAAAAAGATAGAACATCATCTATTAAACTGAAATAAGGAAGGTGTAACTTTTTATCAAATTAGATACCATTGCATAGATATGGTAAAACATTTCAAAACAATAAAACAAATTTATTTATAAATATCGTAGATATGAAGTCCAATTATAATTTTAATATGACCATTTATTAAGGCAGACATAATATAAAAGTATAGAATGTTATTTAAATCTGCGGCATTCTGTGGTCTTTAACATCTCACGTACCCTGCTTTGGAACACACAAGAAATTGAATAATTCTGAAAACCTCAACCCTAAAACTGTTTAGGAAAATGCAGAACACATTACTTTTTAAGACTGCTAGCACTTACATATAGCATAATCACGGTCATATGTGTATTGGCTTATTCATGTATGTATAAAGTAAGTATTTATTATTCAATGGTTTCACTGCCTATATGGTTTCACGTAAAAATATGTCAAAATTTGTTTAGTTTTAATTATTTATTTTTTTAAAATGCAATATCTAAATGAGATATCACATAAAGGGACCTACATGCAGGTACTCCTTAGACATGCCATTAGCAAACTCAAACAGTCTCTACATGGAGCCTGTAGGTTAGAGTTAAGTACCATGAGGCATGTTATATTGTATACCTTTGCAGATTTGCCTGTTGGTTCCAGGAGCTGTTGTCTGTATCTGGCAAGCTTCGCCTTCAATAAGCCAAGATGGTACTCAGTTGCTGAAATACACAATTGTTGAGAGCTCTGAATTACCAAAAATATAATTTATAGTATTAAAAGGAATATAGCCTTGTACTGGAAAATGCTTTATTATTGGGAGTTATGGAAAACTTGGAAAATGTTGAAAGAATTATCAAAATCGGATAATTACCAAAAAAGATATGACTATTTGAAGTTTGTTCAAGGAAACTGCCATTTTGAGAACTATGACATCACAGTTCTAAATTGACATATTGAATATTTATACAGGGGTCTCAATAGACGCGTACACAAGCGTTTTGACGCATGGAATTTCAATTTGACCCATTTCTGACGCATCTAATTTACGACCTGTGCGTTTTTATGACGCGCGTTTATTTGCTTCCAAGCATCAATCCAATACCTATTTACATCACAGCTGCATAAACAGTGATTGACACCTTGCCTGACGACCTTGATCGCCTCTCGACCAATCAAATTCGCTGCTGTCGCATCTTGGGGGGAAATAACCTGTCTGTAAATGGTGTCACTGTGTAATCTAATCGCTGCTATTGTGTTGATAATTTAATGATTATCTTTGAAGTTTATGATGCTTTGCGCGGGTGAAGACTATTATGACTTGATTGGATTAACTGTTTAATTGATTGCTACCGGCTTCTGATTGATTAGGGGGTTAATTAAATTGAATTGCGATAAAACAGAAGCTAGCGGTCAAACGTGTGAACAGGTACAATCGGCAAAAATAAAATTGACTTTATTTGTGTTTGTTTATTTGTGTTGTTGTTCGTTAATTTTGTTTTACGCACGTTTTAAAGAATAAAGAAATATAGTTTTAATGAGGATAATTTAAATATTTATAAATCGGCAAAATGTACATAAACAGAGCGTTTTTTAACCTGGGTTGGCATTCAGTCAAAACTCACCGGACATTACGCATTATGATATTTTGCGATTACGGACATTGTTTGTGCTATCGAGTAACGGACTTTATTAATTCATGTATGTTAAATTCACAAATAAATGGCGCAAAGAAGTATATTTTCGTCTATTATATAATATTATAGAGTGTACTATACTACAGAATTATTTTTTGAAATAAATGAAATTAATAAAATGAGAATAGATTTCTTGAGAATTAAACATACATTAAATGATTAAAGATACACTGTCCTTTGTTTTCTTGTTTAATGTTCCAAATATACATACATAAAATTAGTGCAAACAGAGATTGTGTTATAATACCACCAATTACTTATAATATTAACAAATGTGGACCCCAATTTATAAAACATCCTTACATAACTTTGGAATCTTTGACATAATGACACATTATTGTAAAATGGAATAGTAGTTTTTTAAGTTCAAATGTATATATATTCTTGCACACCTTTCTTTGTAATACAATATTTACAGAATTCACTACAATTAAAGTTATTAAAGGATGTTTTATAAAACAACGTTTCGATTTGTTCGATTTATATTGATTTATATTTGACTCTTGCTTTTTCAATTTTGACCCTTGAGATTTTTGAGTCAAGGGTCATATGACTCTTCACTTTTAAAGTCTATTGAGAACCCTGTTTATAAATATCATAATTTGCTCATTTATATTTTATAGGAAAGAAAATCACAACAGCTGAATGATTGATGGTATACTAATGTGTAATAATATATGCATAATGATTAGTTACCTATAGCTGCTATGCAGTTGCTATATAAATTGCATTACAGACTATTTCACAATAACCCTAAATTATACCATGGTTTACTATAGTATAATTTTCAGGTCATCTTGGATATACCAAGCTTATGATTTTTTTTAACGCAATCTATAGGTTAAAACAAATATATCATAGATATTCTCCTGTTTTTATGTTTAGTGTAAATTATGCATAGTTTGGTATAAGTTATCGATATATCATTGATATTTTCGTGTTTTTATGTGTAGCGTAAATTATACCATAGTTTGGTGACCTTTCTCTTTGCATTAACTGCAGGAGACGAAGTGAGTAGAGTAAAATGAGTAGTTAATCCATATAATGACCTTCAGTGTGACCTTGACCTTCAAGTATGTTGTCATGATGAGTATATATTGAAAGTTTGATGAAGAAATATCAAGAAATGAGAAAGTTATTGCCAAAGTTAAGTTTTCGTCACGGATTGATAGACGGACGGACTAAGTATTGATTCGTAAGCTCCGACGGACAGTGATCCCTATGTATCGCATTTTTTCCCCGAAAAGGCGACACAAAAAACATGCAAAATATGGAAGAAGAGTTAGAAAGATGGGTTACGTTGCAACATGATAATTTGGCTAGATAGGAAGTTTCCTATCTCTTTCTTCTGTGATATCACGGCGATTTAAGCTTTTTTTTTAAACTTACTTCAAATATACATGATTGTATTGGGCATATCCTGCTCTTGTCTGAAATCTCATTCCAACTCATTAACACAACTGACACACATAAAAAACTTCAAACATGTTTGAGCCTAATAATGTTATTAGGTCTGTCGTTTCAGTTGGACAGAGTTAAGCAGAGCTCCAGATAAGCTGCGTATCTGCGAAATTTACGCCAATTAATGAGCCAAAAAAATGCAAAAGATTTTGTTTTGTGCATATTGAAAAACGTAAAAAATATAAGAAAAACACAAAAGATTTATTTCAATGCATAGCGAAACATAAATATACAGCATTTAACATTTTGCCGATCGAAGAATTTATGGTTTGTTCTAATGCCAACTGTTCCATACTCGTCAATCTTGTGTAGAATATGTTCATCTACCATATGATGCAAGACTCAATTACTTAGAACATATTCAGAACAAATCTACGCTTGACAAAACGAACATTTCATAGAGGGGTTTCAGGTTTATGTTTACGCCTTAAAATGTATAATTAATTGGGCAGGTAGCTGGTACTGTAATCCAGTATTTGTAATAATATCCTGTCAATTCTTCCTGTAAACAAATTGAAAACATAACGTCAGATAAAAACATTCTCGGGATAAAGTGTAAACATCTGCCATCACGTAAATAAAATTACGAGTCACCTTTCCATGAATAAAAACATTTCTTCTGAGTCAATTGTTTAGCATACATTGTTTGATTTACTTAACCAATACTCCTATTTGACTGGCCTTTTTCATTGAGCAAGTTTTGGCACGATTTGATCGAATGAATGGTTTACTGAAGTCTGATTGGATGGTACAAAAAGTTAATAAACAGAACATCAAGTTGTTCAATGGAAAAACTCCAGTCTAATAGGCGTAATGTGTTGCAAAGTAAAACAAGAGCTGTCGGAGAACAGCACAGCTCGACTATTCGATTTTTCGGAGAATAATACATTTATAGCCAGTATATACCATCAGAAAACAAGGCTACAACAATGTGGGGTGGGGTTGGGAGCACAACATAACTATGTGTAAGAATTGACCAAAACTACACAGAAATATGTAAAAAAAATAAAAATAAAAAAATAAAATTTGAGTTTTGAGTGGGGTGCGGGGTGTGGGTGGGAGAGAGGCAGGGGTGGATGGTGGGGTGAGTGAGGGCAACATATATGTGTAAGAAGCTATGTAATAATTCAGCAAAACAACAACAAAATATGAAGAAAAAAATATAATTAAAAAATCGAGTTTGGGTGGGGATGGGGTAGAGGCGTGGGGTGGGGAGGGCAACATGTGTAAGAATTGACTAAAACAACAAAGAAATATGTAAAAAAATATATAAAAAAATTCAAGTGGGGCGGGGTGAGAGGCGGGGGTGGTGGTGGGTTTTGGGCCCAATATATGTGTAAGTATTGACAAACGCATCAAAGAAATATGTAAAAAAAAAAAAAAAAAAAAAAGTGGGGGTGGGGGTGGTGGTTGGGAGGGGGTGAGGCGGGTGGGGGATGTCGGGGAGGGTTGCAACATATATGTGTAAGAATTGACTAAAACAACACAGAAATATGTAAAAAAAAATAGATTTTCAAGTGGGGGGTGGGGGGGTTGCAACATATATGTGTAAGAATTGACTAAAACAACACAGAAATATGTAAAAACAAAAAAAGGTTTCAATTGGGGTGGGGGGTGGGGGGGGTGGGGGGGTGGGGAGGGGTGAGAGGCGCGGTGGGGGCAGGGCGGGGAACATTGCAACATATATGTGTAATGATTTTCTCCCCTCAAAATAACATCTCCCCTGCCTCAACCATCTAATACATGTATCTATTCTGTTTTACTCTTATATCATTTTATGATGCTGAATTGTAAATATATATATATATATGTGTTTAGTAAATGAATATTACATGCTGTAAAATATTGTAAGGTGTGGCAAGGGATGGTCCTCCCCGACCCTTGCTCCACCTATTGACGGGGAGATTAAACGGGTCGTCAAAAGACGGCTCAAAAAACAAAAAAACACAAAAAAAAACAAAAAACATATATGTGTAAGAAATGACTAAAACAACACAGAAATATGTACAGATGGGGTGAGAGGAGGGGGGGGGGGGGGGGGGGGGGGATGTTGGGGTGGGGAGGGTTGCAACACATATGTGTAAGAATTGACTAAAACAACACAGAAATATTAAAAAAAAAAACACACTTTCAAGTGGGGTTGAGGTGTGGGGGAGAGCGGGGGGAGAGGCGCGAGTGGGTTGGGGGCGGGGGCAACATATATGTGTAAGAATTGATTAAAACAACAAAAACAATTGGGGGGGGGGGGGGGGGGGGGGGGGGAGAGACGCGGTGGGGGCGGGGGGGGGGGGAAGTTTGCAACATATATGTGTAAGAAATGACTAAAACAACACAGAAATATGTAAAAACAAGAGGTCAATGACCTTGAAGCTCTACTGATTGATTTTGATTTCAGGAAGTAGTCGCTACAAACTTGTTTTTTGAAAATTTATTTTTAGCCGTGGTGGCCATCTTGAATTTCCGGC
>JAWPHD010024321.1:10000-19553 GCA_037043455.1 Cyrtodaria siliqua | reverse complement strand
CATTAATATTCCGTTCTTGCACGTATATATTCTGTTCTAACACATATATATTCCGTTCTTACACGTATATATTTCGTTCTTACACATATATATTCCGTTCTTACACATATATATTCCGTTCTTACAGATATATTCCTTTCTTACGCATATATATTCCGTTCTTTCTAATATATATTCAGTTTTACGCATATATATTCAGTTCTTACACATATATATTCAGATCTTACGCATATATATTCAGTTCTTACACATATATATTCAGTTCTTACGCATATATATTCCGTTCTTACACATATATATTCCGTTCTAACGCATATATATTCCGTTCTTACACATATATATTCCGTTCTTACGCATATATATTCTTACACATATATTCCGTTCTTACACATATATATTCCGTTCTTACACATATATATTCCGTTCTAATGCATATATATTCCGTTCTTACACATATATATTCCGTTCTTACACGTATATATTGCGTTCTTATACGTATATATTCCGTTCTTACACATATATATTCCGTTTTTACACATATATATTTCGTTCTTACACATATATATTCATTTCTTACGCATATATATTCAGTTCTTACGCATATATATTCAGTTCTTACGCATATATATTCAGTTCGTACACATATATATTCAGTACTTACACATATATATTCAGTTCTTACACATATATATTCACTTCTTACACATATATATTCCGTTCTTACACATATATATATCGTTCTTACACATATATATTCCGTTTTTACACATATATATTCACTTATTACACATATATATTCCGTTCTTACGCATATATATTCTGTTCTTACCCATATATATTCAGTTCTTACGCATATATATTCAGTTCTTACACATATATATTCCGTTCTTACGCATATATATTCCGTACTTACGCATATATATTCAGTTCTTGCGCATATATATTCAGATTTTACGCATATATATTCAGTTCTTACACATATATGTTAAGTTTTACGCATATTTATTCAGTTCTTACGCATATATATTCAGTTCTTACGCATATATATTCAGTTCTTACGCATATATATTCAGTTCTTTCGCATATATATTCAGTTCTTACACATATATAGTCAGTTCTTACACAATTATAATCAGTTCTTACGCATATATTTTCTTACACATATATATTCCGTTCTTACGCATATATATACTTACACTTATATTCCGTTCTTACACATATATATTCAGTTCTTACACATATATATTCCGTTCTTACACATATATATTCCGTTCTTACACATATATATTCCGTTCTTACGCATATATATTCAGTTCTTACACATATATATTCAGTTTTACGCATATATATTCAGTTCTTACGCATATATATTCATATCTTACGCATATATATTCAGTTCTTACGCATATATATTCAGTTCTTACACATATATATTCCGTTCTTACACATATATATTCCGTTCTTACACATGTATTCCGTTCTTACGCATATATATTCCGTTCTTTCGCATATATATCCAGTTTTACGCATATATATTCAGTTCTTACGCATATATATTCAGTTCTTACGCATATATATTACGTTCTTACACATATATATTCCGTTCTTACGCTTATATATTCCGTTCTTACACATATATATTCAGTTCTTATACATATACATTTAGACTCAGTTGTTACACATATATATTCCGTTCTTACACATATATATTCCGTTCTTAAACGTACATATTCCGTTCTTACACATATATTCCGTTCTTACGCATATATATTCCGTTCTTTCGCATATATATTCAGTTTTACGCATATATATTCAGTTCTTACGCATATATATTCAGTTCTTACGCATATATATTCAGTTTTTACACATATAGATTCAGTTCTTACACATATATATTCACTTCTTACACATATATATTCCGTTCTTACGCATATTCCGTTATTACGCATATGTGTTCCGTTCTTACGCATATATATTCTGTTCTTACCCATATATATTCAGTTCTTACGCATATATATTCAGTTCTTACACATATATATTCAGTTTTACGCATATATATTCAGTTCTTACGCATATATATTCCTTTCTTACACATATATTCCGTTCTTACGCATATATATTCCGTTCTTTCGCATATATATTCAGTTTAACGCATATATATTCAGTTCTTACGCATATATATTCCGTTCTTACGCTTATATATTCAGTTCTTACACATATATATTCTGTTCTTATACATATATACTCAGTTGTTACACATATATATTCCGTTCTTACACATATATATTCCGTTCTTACACGTACATATTCCGTTCTTACACATATATTCCGTTCTTACGCATATATATTCCGTTCTTTCGCATATATATGTAGTTTAACGCATATATATTCAGTTCTTACACATATATATTCGGTTCTTACGCATATATATTCTTACACATATATTCCGTTCTTACACATATATATTCCGTTCCTATACATATATATTCCGTTCTAACGCATATATATTCCGCTCTTACACATATATATTCCGTTCTTACACGTAAATATTCCGTACTTACACTTATATATTCCGTTTTTACACATATATATTCCGTTCTTACACGTATATATTCTGCTCTTACACATATATATTCCGTTCTTACACGTATATGTTCCGTTCTTACACATATATATTCCGTTCTTACACATATATATTCCGTTCTAACACATGTATTCCGTTCTTACGCATATATATTCCGTTCTTTCGCATATATATTCAGTTTTACGCATATATATTCAGTTCTTACGCATATATATTCAGTTCTTACGCATATATATTCAGTTCTTAAACATATATATTCAGTTCTTACACATATATATTCAGTCTTTACGCATATATATTCCGTTCTTACACATATATATTCCGTTCTTACGCATATATATTCTTACACATATATTCCGTTCTTACACATATATATTCCGTTCTTACACATATATATTAAGTTCTAACGCATATATATTCCGTTCTTACACATATATATTCCGTTCTTACACGTATATATTCCGTTCTTACAAGTATATATTCCGTTCATACACATATATATTCCGTTTTTACACATATATATTCCTTTCTTACACATGTATATTCAGTTCTTACGCATTTATATTCAGTTTTTACGCATATATATTCAGTTCTTACGCATATATATTCAGTTCTTACGCATATATATTCAGTTTTTACACATATATATTCCGTTCTTACACATTTATATTCACTTCTTACACATATATATTCCGTTCTTACGCATATATATTCCGTTATTACTCATATATGTTCAGTTCTTACGCATATATATTCAGTTCTTACACATATATATTCCGTTCTTACACATATATATTCGGTTCTTACGCATATATATTCTTACACATATATTCCGTTCTTACACATATATATTCCGTTCTTACACATATATATTCCGTTCTAACGCATATATAGTCCGTTCTTACACATATATATTCCGTTCTTACACGTAAATATTCCGTTCTTACACATATATATTCCGTTTTTACACATATATATTCCGTTCTTACACGTATATATTCTGTTCTTACACATATATATTCCGTTCTTACACGTATATATTCCGTTCTTACACATATATATTCTGTTCTTACACATATATATTCCGTTCTTACACATGTATTCCGTTCTTACGCATATATATTCCGTTATTTCGCATATATATTCAGTTTTACGCATATATATTCAGTTCTTACGCATATATATTCAGTTCTTACGCATATATATTCAGTTCTTAAACATATATATTTAGTTCTTACACATATATATTCAGTTCTTACGCATATATATTCCGTTCTTACACATATATATTCCGTTCTTACGCATATATATTCTTACACATATATTCCGTTCTTACACATATATATTCCGTTCTTACACATATATATTAAGTTCTAACGCATATATATTCCGTTCTTACACATATATATTCCGTTCTTACACGTATATATTCCGTTCTTACACGTATATATTCCGTTCATACACATATATATTCCGTTTTTACACATATATATTCCGTTCTTACACATGTATATTCAGTTCTTACGCATATATATTCAGTTTTTACGCATATATATTCAGTTCTTACTCAAATATATTCAGTTCTTACGCATATATATTCAGTTTTTACACATATATATTCACTTCTTACACATATATATTCCGTTCTTAAACATATATATTCCGTTCTTACACATATATATTCCGTTCTTACACATATATATTCCGTTCTTACGCATATATAATCCGTTCTTACGCATATATATTCAGTTCTTGCGCATGTATATTCAGTTCTTACGCATATATATTCAGTTCTTACACATATATATTCAGTTTTACGCATATTTTTTCAGTTCTTACGCATATATATTCAGTTCTTACGCATATATATTCAGTTCTTACGCATATATATTCAGTTCTTTCGCATATATATTCAGTTCTTACACATATATTGTCAGTTCTTACACACATAAAATCAGTTCTTACGCATATATATTCTTACACATATATATTCCGTTCTTACGCATATATATACTTACACTTATATTCCGTTCTTACACATATATATTCAGTTCTTACACATATATATTCCGTTCTTACACATATATATTCCAGACAGACAGACAGACAGACAGACAGGCTAGACAGAGAGGCAGACAGAGACCCAGACAGGCCAGACAGAGACCCAGACAGACAGACAGACAGACAGACAGACAGACAGACAGACAGACAGACAGGCTAGACAGAGAGGCAGACAGAGACCAGACAGGCGAGGTAGAGAGCCAGACAGGCTTGACAGAGAGCCAGACAGAGAACCAGACAGGCTAGACAGAGAGCCAGACAGAGAGCCAGACAGGCCAGACAGACAGACAGAGAGCCAGACAGGCCAGACAGGCCAGACAGGCCAGACAGACAGACATACAGGCGAGGTAGATATCTGTATGTCTGTCTGTCTGTCTGTCTGTATGTATGTCTGTTTGTCTGTCTGTCTGTCTGGCTCTCTGTCTGTCTGTCTTGCCTGTCTGTCTGTCTTGCCTGTCTTGCCTGTCTGGCTCTCTGTCTGGCTCTCTGTCTAGCCTGTCTGGTTCTATGCCTCGCCTGTCTGTCTGTCTGGCCTGTCTGGTTCTCTGTCTGGCTCTCTGTCTAGCCTGTCTGGCTCTCTACCTCGCCTGTCTGGTCTCTGTCTGCGTCTCTGTCTAGCCTGTCTGTCTGTCTAGCCTGTCTGTCTGTCTGTCTGTCTGTCTGTCTGTCTGTCTGTCTGTCTGTCTGTCTGTCTGTCTGTCTGTCTGTCTGTCTGTCTGGCTGTCTGTCTGTCAGTCTGTCTGTCTGTCTGGGTCTCTGTCTAGCCTGTCTGGGTCTCTGTCTGCCTCTCTGTCTAGCCTGTCTGTCTGTATGGCCTGTCTGGCTCTCTGTCTGGCTCTTTGTCTAGCCTGTCTGGCTCTTTGTCTAGCCTGTCTGGCTCTCTACCTGTCTACCTGTCTGTCTACCTGTCTGTCTGTCTGTCTGTCTGTCTGTCTGTCTGTCTGTCTGTCTGTCTGTCTGTCTGTCTGTCTGTCTGTCTGTCTGTCTGTCTGTCTGTCTGTCTGTCTGTCTGTCTGTCTGTCTGTCTGTCTGTCTGTCTGTCTGTCTGTCTGTCTGTCTGTCTGTCTGTCTGCCTGTCTGTCTGTCTGTCTGTCTGTCTGTCTGTCTGTCTGTCTGTCTGTCTGTCTGTCTATCTGTCTGTCTGTCTGTCTGGCTCTCTGTCTGGCTCTCTGTCTAGCCTGTCTGGTTCTCCGCCTCGCCTGTCTGTCTGTCTGGCCTGTCTGGTTCTCTGTCTGGCTCTCTGTCTAGCCTGTCTGGCTCTCTACCTCGCCTGTCTGGTCTCTGTCTGCCTCTCTGTCTAGCCTGTCTGTCTGTCTGTCTGTCTGTCTGTCTGTCTGTCTGTCTGTCTGTCTGTCTGTCTGTCTGTCTGTCTGTCTGTCTGTCTGTCTGTCTGTCTGTCTGTCTGTCTGTCTGTCTGTCTGTCTGTATGTCTGTCTGTATGTCTGCCCTGACTGGCTCTCTGTCTGTCTGGCCTGTCCGGCCTGTCTGGCTCTCTGTCTAGCATGTCCGTCTGTCTGTCTGTTTGTCTGTCTGTCTGTATGTCTGTCTGTCTGTCTATCTGTCTGTCTGGCCTGTCTGGCTCTTTGTCTGGCTCTCTGTCTAGCCTGTCTGGTTCTCCGCCTCGCCTGTCTGTCTGTCTGGCCTGTCTGGTTCTCTGTCTGGCTCTCTGTCTAGCCTGTCTGGCTCTCTACCTCTCCTGTCTGGTCTCTGTCTGCCTCTCTGTCTAGCCTGTCTGTCTGTCCGTCTGTCTGTCTGTCTGTCTGTCTGTCTGTCTGTCTGTCTGTCTGTCTGTCTGTCTGTCTGTCTGTCTGTCTGTCTGTCTGTCTGTCTGTCTGTCTGTCTGTCTGTCTGTCTGTCTGTCTGTCTGTCTGTCTGTATGTCTGTCTGTATGTCTGTCTGTATGTCTGGCCTGACTGGCTCTTTGTCTGTCTGGCCTGTCCGGCCTGTCTGGCTCTCTGTCTGGCTCTCTGTCTAGCCTGTCTGGTTCTCTGCCTCGCCTGTCTGTCTGTCTGGCCTGTCTGGCTCTCTGTCTAGCCTGTCTGGCTCTCTACCTCTCCTGTCTATCTCTCTGTCTGTCTGGCCTGTCTGGCGCTCTGTATGTCTGCCTGTCTGGCCTGTCTGGCTCTCTGTCTAGCCTGCCTGGCTCTCTGCCTCGCCTGTCAGTCTGTCTGGCCTGTCTGGCTCTCTGTCTGGCTCTCTGTCTGGCTCTCTGTCTAGCCTGTCTGGCTCTCTGCCTCGCCTGTCTGGGTCTCTGTCTGCCTCACTGTCTAGCCTGTCTGTCTGTCTGTCTGTCTGTCTGTCTGTCTGTCTGTCTGTCTGTCTGTCTGTCTGTCTGTCTGTCTGTCTGTCTGTCTGGCTCTCTGTCTGTCTGGCCTGTCTGTCTGTCTGGCCTGTCTGTCTCTCTGTCTGGCTCTCTGTCTAGCCTGTCTGGTTCTATGCCTCGCCTGTCTGTCTGTCTGGCCTGTCTGGTTCTCTGTCTGTCTGTCTGTCTGTCTGGGTCTCTTTCTGGCCTGTCTGGGTCTCTGTCAGCCTCTCTGTCTAGCCTGTCTGGTTCTCTGCCTCGCCTGTCTGTCTGTCTGGCCTGTCTGGCTCTCTGTCTAGCCTGTCTGGCTCTCTACCTCTCCTGTCTATCTGTCTGTCTGTCTGGCCTGTCTGGCGCTCTGTATGTCTGCCTGTCTGGCCTGTCTGGCTCTCTGTCTAGCCTGTCTGGCTCTCTGCCTCGCCTGTCAGTCTGTCTGGCCTGTCTGGCTCTCTGTCTGGCTCTCTGTCTGGCTCTCTGTCTGGCTCTCTGTCTAGCCTGTCTGGCTCTCTGCCTCGCCTGTCTGGGTCTCTGTCTGCCTCACTGTCTAGCCTGTCTGTCTGTCTGTCTGTCTGTCTGTCTGGCTCTCTGTCTGTCTGGCCTGTCTGTCTGTCTGGCCTGTCTGTCTCTCTGTCTGGCTCTCTGTCTAGCCTGTCTGGTTCTATGCCTCGCCTGTCTGTCTGTCTGGCCTGTCTGGTTCTCTGTCTGTCTGTCTGTCTGTCTGGGTCTCTTTCTGGCCTGTCTGGGTCTCTGTCTGCCTCTCTGTCTAGCCTGTCTGTCTGTCGGTCTGTCTGTCTGTCTGGCCTGTCTGGCTCTCTGTCTGTCTGGCCTGTCTGGTCTGTCTTGCTCTCTGTCTGGCTCTCTGCCTAGCCTGTCTGGTTCTCTGCCTCGCCTGTCTGTCTGTCTGGCCTGTCTGGCTCTCTGTCTAGCATGTCTGGCTCTCTACCTCGCCTGTCTGGGTCTCTGTCTGCCTCTCTGTCTAGCCTGCCTGTCTGTCTATCTGTCTATCTGTCTCTCTGTCTCTCTGTCTGTCTGTCTGTCTGTCTGGCTCTCTGTCTGTCTGGCCTGTCTGTCTGTCTGGCCTGTCTGTCTCTCTGTCTGGCTCTCTGTCTAGCCTGTCTGGTTCTCTGCCTCGCCTGTCTGTCTGTCTGGCCTGTCTGGCTCTCTGTCTAGCCTGTCTGGCTCTCTACCTCTCCTGTCTATCTGTCTGTCTGTCTGGCCTGTCTGGCGCTCTGTATGTCTGCCTGTCTGGCCTGTCTGGCTCTCTGTATAGCCTGTCTGGCTCTCTGCCTCGCCTGTCAGTCTGTCTGGCCTGTCTGGCTCTCTGTCTGGCTCTCTGTCTAGCCTGTCTGGCTCTCTGCCTCGCCTGTCTGGGTCTCTGTCTGCCTCACTGTCTAGCCTGTCTGTCTGTCTGTCTGTCTGTCTGTTTGTCTGGCTCTCTGTCTGTCTGGCCTGTCTGTCTGTCTGGCCTGTCTGTCTCTCTGTCTGGCTCTCTGTCTAGCCTGTCTGGTTCTATGCCTCGCCTGTCTGTCTGTCTGGCCTGTCTGGTTCTCTGTCTGTCTGTCTGTCTGGGTCTCTTTCTGGCCTGTCTGGGTCTCTGTCTGCCTCTCTGTCTAGCCTGTCTGTCTGTCGGTCTGTCTGTCTGTCCGGCCTGTCTGGCTCTCTGTCTGTCTGTCTGTCTGTCTGTCTGTCTCTCTGTATGTCTGTCTGTATGTCTGGCCTGACTGGCTCTCTGTCTGTCTGGCCTGTCCGGCCTGTCTGGCTCTCTGTCTGGCTCTCTGTCTAGCCTGTCTGGTTCTCTGCCTCGCCTGTCTGTCTGTCTGGCCTGTATGGCTCTCTGTCTAGCCTGTCTGGCTCTCTACCTCTCCTGTCTATCTGTCTGTCTGTCTGGCCTGTCTGGCGCTCTGTATGTCTGCATGTCTGGCCTGTCTGGCTCTCTGTCTAGCCTGTCTGTCTCTCTGCCTCGCCTGTCAGTCTGTCTGGCCTGTCTGGCTCTCTGTCCGGCTCTCTGTCTAGCCTCTCTGGCTCTCTGCCTATCCTGTCTGGGTCTCTGTCTGCCTCACTGTCTAGCCTGTCTGTCTGTCTGTCTGTCTGTCTGGCTGGCTGGCTCTCTGTCTGTCTGGCCTGTCTGTCTCTCTGTCTGGCTCTCTGTCTAGCCTGTCTGGTTCTATGCCTCGCCTGTCTGTCTGTCTGGCCTGTCTGGTTCTCTGTCTGTCTGTCTGTCTGGGTCTCTTTCTGGCCTGTCTGGGTCTCTGTCAGCCTATCTGTCTAGCCTGTCTGTCTGTCGGTCTCTCTGTCTGTCTGGCCTGTCTGGCTCTCTGTCTGTCTGGCCTGTCTGGTCTGTCTTGCTCTCTGTCTGGCTCTCTGTCTAGCCTGTCTGGTTCTCTGCCTCGCCTGTCTGTCTGTCTGGCCTGTATGGCTCTCTGTCTAGCATGTCTGGCTCTCTACCTCGCCTGTCTGTCTGTCTGGCCTGTCTGGCTCTCTGTCTGTCTGTCAGAGCCTGTCTGGCTCTCTGCCTCGCCTGTCTGGGTCTCTGTCTGGGTCTCTGTCTAGCATGTCTGTCTGTCTGTCTGTCTGTCTGTCTGTCTGTCTGTCTGTCTGTCTGTCTG
>JAWPHD010024320.1:0-19553 GCA_037043455.1 Cyrtodaria siliqua | reverse complement strand
CAGAATGGTACGCTTATCGTTGACGTCTCCATGTTGTTGTTTTTTGTTTTATGACGTCAGGCAAAGTTACGTGCATGACGTCAGATAACGTTACGTACAATAAACGCCAAGGTAATCCGCATTGATTTGCTTTATTGGCCAGTGCCTAATTAAACCAAAATGTAATAGGTCACCCCTTTATTAGGCAGAAAAGTGCATATCTGCATGATAAATAACGTTGTAAGCACTGCTTTAATCACTACGATTAATATTTTTGTTTGCTCCTTTCAACTTTGTCCAATTATATTGTACACACATCCGGATGGGCAGTTACTACCGGTTTAGGGTAGTTTGTGTGTTTAGAATCAGTTTGAAATGTATGATGTAAATAAATAACAGCACAGTACCCGCATTTCACAAGATAAAATAACATATGAGGTATTCTAAGGCATGCTTTGCGTTATGTGAATGTATTCCAATATTTAAGAGTACGGACATTTTTGAGCTGGCCGTAGTGATTCAGTATACAGGTTGAAATAACCTGTACGAAACATTCCACCCGGAAATGGGACGTAATAAAATAAT
Organism: Cyrtodaria siliqua; assembly: GCA_037043455.1. NCBI lineage: Eukaryota > Metazoa > Mollusca > Bivalvia > Adapedonta > Hiatellidae > Cyrtodaria > Cyrtodaria siliqua. The sequence goes on along the minus strand of JAWPHD010024320.1, from coordinate 18,989 downwards.
TAAATATTTCTGGACTTTGAAGATTATTCTATTTAATCTATTAAGGAATTCAAGGCGTACTCTTCACGTAAACCAGACGTTAACAGAGCCGAAATATGTAAATTAGCCGTAAAATAGTACGTGCAAAAAAAGTACGTGTGGAAGAAAGTACGTTTGGACAAATGTACTCCTGTAAAAAAGTACGTCCTGGAAAAAAGTACGTGCCAAAAAGTACGTGTGAATTATTATTACACCTGAAAACTTGACGTAAACTGGACGTAAAAAGAGCCGAAATATGAAAATTAGACGTAAAAATGTAAGTGTGACAAAAAGTACGTGTGGACAAAAAAGTCCGCCTGAAAAAAGTAACATTACCAGTCATGTCCGAGACGTAATAAATATTCGGACGTACTTTTTATACGGCTGTACAAATACGTAATCATGGATACAAATCATACAGCACAAAGCTTTGAGCCAAAGACATTCACTAATAAGTGAATTATTCCTGTAACGGAGCCACAAAAAGGAATTGCTATTTAAAGCATTTTCTTGCGACAAAGCATTTGTAGCCATCCAGCTTAATTTTAAGAGTTTATGTAAGCACTGAAGTTGTCAGAAAGTAACAAAAACAGTTATTTAATTTATAAAAGTTTAATTAAAAATAAGCCGTTTTCGTGTTCAGTAAGCATTAAAGGTTAAATGTTCAAGAATTGTCTATTTTGGTTGATCTCATAACTAAACTAAACAAAACAAATGTCACATAAAGGTGCTTCCTAAACTTCTGAGGATTGAAGCTGCCCTGTAGTATTAAACATAAGTTGCAGTATAACTGTCAATTTAACTTCATTATGTAATTTTGTGTCTTCACTTTTTCGCTAATTTCTTTTTCGCGTATCCAATTGCCTTCGTAACAGCAACATTCATTGCGCTTCCCTCAACTAAAGGTAAACCAGATGCCCTCATCCAGCCCAAAGTGTATTCTGAAAAATTGAAAAATAAAATAGATTATCATTACATATAAATAAACCTTGAATATGACAATCAATCATCCTTTACATAAACACATCTTTGTTTTTAAACAAAACATGAAAAATAATAAACATTTTCTGAAGAAACATTATTCTTTGTTAGAAAAAGAATTTCCTCAGCAAATCAAAATCTAGCAATTTAATTTATTACATTTTTAGAAGATTGCTTGAATGTACATTCTCTGTTTTGTTTATAATTCTTAAGGCGGGCCTAAGAGAAGGAAACTGATGCCATTTTTTGATTAATACCCTGTTCTCTACTAAATGCTTTAATACCTTAAATATGTTCATCAATAAGCTCTTCTACAAATAGAAGGGTCAGTGGCCTCACTGGAGCCACTTCAGTTCGACAATGCCCCCAGCCTAATCCGTTTGACGGTGAAGTAAATTTGGACTGTTCTGTGTATCGGAGTCGATTCCACTAGCATGTGAAATAATCATAAGAATTTCTGTATTACGAGTAAGCCAACATTCCCGGATTTCTATGTTTACTGCTTCTCTCTGTGCTGGCTCGAAATTACCCATACAATGTCTTAAGCTGTTTAACAATTCATTCAGCAAGTAATATTAATGTTTAGGCAAGCCATAACAAATGAATGGCTGTTTCTATGTGAACTCTTGAAGAACGGCTCATTTTGGTAGCAGTTCTGTGTTTGTTTGTTTATAGTGTTGTGTTTTTTTGGAATATTTTTCAATTGTGTGATTTTGAAATGTATTAATGATTTTATTTAATCCTTTCCACACACTTGTGAGAGTTCAGAGTTAGGAAACAGAAAGTCATTTTTTAAGGTTTGCCGAAGATCATTAAGAGGACAAATCTAATACCTTTTATCGCCTGTATCTTTATTGTGTCAAGGACTGGCCTATGATCGCCTGCTTTCTGATGCCTCAATCCCTGTCCTCGTGATTGGGCCAATTGCTCAAAAGAAAATAGTGCGTAAATGAGCTTCAGGCACAAGGTGTATCCTGGGTTTTTGTCTAGCTTCTTTCGAGCTGCTTGCTGTGTCTTTATGAGATCTTCTGTCCTTACCATTACAGAATAGCAATCAACTAATTTAACCATAACCTGAAATAAAAAAAAATGTTCATGAGAATTACTAGTTATAATAGCGACTAAATAATATATAATATAAATATATAATAATTTGTATAAATGTTGCTAGTACACTCAATTTTGTTTTACAGTGGGCAAACTAGTTGTTCTTCCTTCCCGCCCAATTGACTGTAAAGAAATCGCATTTGGGTACTGTAAATAAATACTGATAAATGTGGTCCTTTGGGAGCAACAAACACAATTAAGAGAATAAAGCAGCAGACTCGGTTTTATTGAGTCTGTTCATGAGAAGTAATGAAAGAAGCAATACCTCTCACACCCCTAGCACTCCCTAGCACCGGCTTAAAGCGGTATTCTACTTCAAAGCCACCTATATTGGGCTCGTTGGTCCCAAAGGACCAGTAAAAATAACACTACTGATTCGTAGCACGGGGAGACTTTTTCGGTTTAGTTGATAGCATTCCAACAAAAACAATATTGTTAGCGTTTAAATGGCTATAGTGCAAGCACAAAACTTCTTTTTAACCTCACCTCATTAGAAGTTGACTGTAGAGAGGCGGAAGTTGCGGCAGAAGTTGAGGGTTGACCACCGCTGGAAGTTGAAGCTTCACCAGAGCTGGTAGTTCCTGTTGAGGATCTTGCATGTAACAGAGATTTTCTTGGTGATCTTCTCAAAGTTGTCTGAGTTGGTTGGGCCATATTGCATTGAGCTAATGTATGGGTTGTGTTCTGTGCGAGCATGCTCTGAGCTGCTGTATGTGACATGCTCTGTGATGGTGTATGTTGTGTGCTCTGTACTGGTGTTTGAAGGGTGCTGTGTGCTGCTGTGCTCAGAGTTAGTGTTTGAGACGTGCTCTGTACTGGTGTATATTGGTAGCTTTGTGCAGGCGTGCTCTGAGCTAGTGTTTGAGGCATACTCAGTACTGGTGTGCTCTAAGTGAATGTTTCAGGAATTACCCGAGAGGGTGTGCTTTGTACGGATGTTTGATACATGCTCTGAGCTGTTGTGCTTTGTGTGGGTGTATATGACATGTTAAGAGCTGGTTTGCTTTGATTGGTTGTATTTACCATGTCCATTGCAAATGTGCTTTGAGCGGGTGTTTGAGGCATACTCTGATCTAAATAATAGTGCATGTATTGAGTGGGTGTATGTTGCATGCTCTGAGACGGTATGCTTTGAGTGGGTGTTTGTGGGGTGTTCTGCACAGACTTACCAAATATATTCAGAGTTGAGGTAGGTGTGTCCTGCGGTACTGAACGGGGTATGTGAGTGTTGATGATAGTTGTGTTTTGAGTATGAGACATGGCTGGGGTATCCTGCGTAGATTGATTTAGAGTTGAGGTAGGTGTGTCCTGCGCTACTGAACAGGGTATGTAAGTGTTGATAGTTGTGTTTTGAGTATGAGACATGGCTGAGGTATCCTGCGTAGGTTGATTCAGAGTTGAGGTAGGTGTTTCATGCGCTACTGAACAGGGTATGTGAGTGCTGATAGTTGTGTTTTGAGTATGAGACATGGCTGAGGAATCAGGAGAAGGTAGATCATATGGTGTATTCAAGTGACCATGGGATTGTGAGTCTATCAAAAAGTCGAACTCATTGGAATAATATGTTCCCTGCAATTAGATTACACAGCATGATGAATAATATTGAAGCTAAAATTGATCAATACTAATGCTCCTGTCACACTATAGCGCGTTTCCACTGCGTTGGCACGGCGTTGTTTAATTTTCCAGAACGCCGTGAGATCGCAAGAAAAATTTGATATTTTTCGTGAAGATGGAGATGTCACGGCGTCCTCACAGCGACCAAGGCGTTGCTACGGAGCTCCCATGGCGTTCTATCGAGTTCCTACGGAGTTCTTGTTGGCGATTGTCTGCGCTCTCACGGCGCTTCCACTGCGTGCACTGCGCTTTCACAGAGCTCACACTGCGCTGACGGCGTGTTGTTCGTTTTTGTCATGCAAACGCCGATGAACGCGGTAGAAGCGCCTTGGGAGCGCAATGATCGCCGTGACAGCTCCGTACAGTCGTTGTAAGAGCGCAGTAAAATAAATAACACTCCGTATAAGCGCCGTAGACGCGCCGTATAAGCGCGGTAGAGACGCAGTGACATCTCAGAGAACGCCGTACAATCTCCGTGCAAGCGCCACCGACAACCACAGCGTTCGCACTGCGACCTCTGTGCGCGCCCGCGGAGCTCCTGTGGCGTTGTAGGAGACCTTACTGCGCTGCTATGGCGACCTTACGGCGACCCCACTGCGCTCTTATCATAACGCCGAGCGACGGCGTTTGTTTTGTGCATGCTCAAAGTGCGCGCCGTGGCTTGGCGTTCTATGCGATCCCAATGCGTCTACTGGCGATGCCACTGCGTTGCTGCGGCGATGCTTGCGATCGTACTGCGCGCACCTCGGCGTTCTGCATTTTTCTTGGATGCCTTGGGATCGCCGTGAGAACGCGGCCCTAGTGTGACAGGGGTTTAAAGTAGGTCACAGCTACATGTATCCAACAATTTGCACTTGTAAGATGCACATAAGGAACATTCTAGTTGAGTTTGGTGAAAGGAACAAGATGTTGTAGCAACTTACATTTCGTCCAAAGTAGCGCATTTGCAGCAACCCGAAATTGTGCACATGATGTTGGATGCATATTGTACTTTAAATAAACGAAAGTCTGGCGCACAGACATACGGAGTGACAAACATATATCTTGACGACATTGTGATTGCTGTGCTGAAATACATAAACGAGCCTGACAAAAACCTTCTGATCGACTTGGAAAAAATATTTCCATGGTTAATAGTAAATTATAAAAACTCTTAAAAATGAAAATGATGGGTAATACAGGTCTAATTCGACTTGACAAAAACAAAATATGGGGTAATACCCAAATATCTATCAAAACTTATGTGTGGCTCCTGACTTACCTGATAGCCTTCATTGTTTGTCTCCGAATCTGTATAATGCTCCAAAAACTTTCTAACATAGTCCTGTACGCCAGGTTTGACCAATAGCCGGAAAAAGTCTAAAACCTCTGGCGTTGGAACAGCTGTAGAAAATGAATTCAAAACAAATTTTAGCACCAAAACAATATCCCACAGCGCTGTATAAATATTTTAATCATTAGGGAATTTCAACGTTTTAACTAATTGATTGAACAAATGACTATAAAGAGTCATGCACTCAAACCAAACCAGCATAATTTTTTTAAATCATATTTGTTAGAAAGGGCATTTACATATACTGTAACTTTACCATGTTGGGGATATTGTGCAATTTGATGCAAATATGGCAGTAAAATTCGAAAAAAAAAGTTTTTATTATAATTTGTAAACAATGTGGGACCCACATTATTTACTTTTTCTGCTGACCACGTGACATCCATTAGCGCATAAGGTTTTCTATATAGTATGCCTTACATAATACAAGCAACAAGCAGCCCGTTTAGCTCAATTGGGAGCGAGGTCGACTGTAACAACGTTCAGTTATTATTACTCGTGAGTGTAATGTTAGTGTAGGTTAGAGTTCAACTCCACGAGGCGGTACTTTTTTTCGTACCGCTGTTGAATTCTGTCAAACAATCTTGGTTTTATTTAGCAAATATTCAATAATGGTTGGTGTGTTATGTTTGTCAATGTAATTAGTGTGTGCTTTATAAGCTAAAAGTTACGGACATTGTCCCTTTAAAAGGTTGAAACCAAGCATACTTAATGCTTAAACATTTTTATCAAGTACTTAGTAGTGACAGATTATGAGAAATGCTTTGTCATATGGTCAATTGCAAAACATATGCCAAGCTTGATGAAGAACAAAAATGAAACTCGAGTGTCAAGTGTTTTTTTTTAAGTAACAGAGATGATTTGAGATGAAACCCTAATCTGACATCTTACCAGGTCCATTATGATCAGTCCGCCTTTCACCATCTACAGTCTGCAGAAGGTCCACGTATGCACTGGTGTGCTTACCTTGGTGCTTTCCTTGGATGCCGACGGCTTGTTAAACTGTCCCAACATAGAACTTTGACATTCACTTATAATCAGTTCATCAACGATGTTTTGCACCTTAAGTGCAGCGGCCTTGTTTGAGTTCAAAACTTTCTGGACTTTTCTTTTACAGCAGTGTCTTTTGCTACACCTTTCTTTGTGGTTTTCTGCTTTTTTTGCCGACAGTTTCTGTTCCTGAAGTCTTTGTTTGCTCCGTTACAGCAGTACTTTTCCTTTTTTGCGGGGGCTGTATGCTAGATTCATCCTCCGATTCACCAAGGGTCGAGAAAGAGGTCCTGTCTCTGTGATCTCCTTGACCTTCTTGTTGCACTTTCTGGCAAATGCTTCCATTGCTGGCTTATCATCTTAAATATATATTAAACAAGAAAAGATTAACTGTTGAAAAAAATCCCTATATGTTTGCATGGCAATCCAGTATTTTGTTATTTGTTATTCAGCCAGAAAAAAATAGGACGAGTTCTCTGAAATCGTTTTTACCTCATTGTACGCTGGTTAGTTTGAATTTGATTGTAAAACGATAAAAACAAGAGGGCATGTATCGCTCTACTGGCTAAATGGTGTCTGTGGTTGGTAAGGGGGAGGGGAATATTCAGATGTGGTAGTATTAAACTAGTGTCCAGGGCTGTTATCGTTAGAACTGATATTGATATATCATCGATTCTCTTCAGTCGATACAATATTGATTCATGTTTTTAAACAACAATCTGGCCAAGTTTGGTAAAGATCAAATACAAAATGAATGGCTAGAGTGTTCATAAGGCAGAATATGGCATTTTACAGCACAAAAAGGCCCCCAAACTCCCAATTAAAGAAAATTTTACCCATATACCTTCTTATGAGACAAAAATATATAAAAAAAATAAATAAAAAAACAAGGCCTCAAGTGAGATTTGAACCTCGACCCATGGTATATACAATTGTATATACAATTATTGAAGTAAGACCATAACTTTGGTGTAACTGGTCCGATATAGCTGGATTTTGAACTTGTCCAAGGTTTCACTGATATCAACAATCTGGCAAAGTTTGGAAAAGACTGGATGAACAAGAGGTCAATGACCTTGAAGCTCTACTGATAAGTTTTGATAGCTAGATCAGCATTCCTGTGAAGTTTCATAAAAATCTGTCAAGTAGTTTCAGAGGAGTAGTCGACACAAAATTTAACTACCGGTATATATAGAACTTTATGTAAACAAAGATGGCCGGTATATATAGAACTTTATGTAAACAAAGATGGCCACTGGCAGCCATGTTTAATGTTGAATCAAAATAATTTTCTACAAGGACCAACATCATGTCATGCTGATCATTTAGAAAAAGTCCCATATCAATATCACATAGTTTTCATGAAGTAGTTGCTACAAATTTGTTTTTTAACACTCTATTTTAAGCCATGGCGGCCATCTTGAATTTCTGTCCTACCTGAAGTTTTGCTAGGATCAACTAGACATCAAGAGTATGAAAAGCCTTCAAGTAATCTCAGGAGTAGTCGCCACAAGTTTTTCCTTAATAGATAACTCTATGTAAACAAAGATGGCCACTGATTGACATCCATGTCGTGGCAGTCATTTTGGGAAAAGTTCCAAATCAACATCATTTTTGTTTTTTGAGAAGTAGTCACCACAAAATCACATTTTTAAAATCTATCTTTAGCCGTTGCGGCCATCTTCAATTGCCGCGACCTAATTTTTTGCTACGATCAACTAGAAATCAAGAGCAACATTCCTGTGAAGTTTCATGAAAATCCGTCAAGTAGTTTCAGAGGAGTAGTCACCACAAAAAAAGATGGACGGACAGATGACGGACGACGCACCACTGCATAAGCATCAGTCGAGCTAAAAATGAAGGCCCGATTGCGTTAAGACAAAATATAGCATAGTTAAGAAAATCAAGGGTCATAACTCCTGTTACTGTTCCAGTCCCCCTGGTTCTCGACATCGTCTGAGCTTTCAATGATATTAATAATCTGGCAAAGTTTGGTTAAGATGCGATAAAAATGAAGTTGCTATCAACTCTGCGACTTATATGTACTGGAAAAGTTATTTACACCCCTTGTTGTAGCCTTATTAAATAAACAGTGTACCAACAGTGTTTTCCACGAATTTTTTTCGTGTAAAAAATGCTATCTTTGAAAGAAATCATGATTCTTCAGTTCAAACACCATGTGAATTTTACTTATACCGTGTAATGGGAGCCTTTTTTCAGAAATCGAAACTGATGTAAGAGTGTGTTGATTTAGGGTTAAGTGATCGTGAGTCTGACACCCTTTGTAAAGAATGACACAGATATACGACATCACACGATACCGGTAATTCATTTTTTTTTTGGTTTAATTTAATATGGCAGTATCTCGTGGAAATATCCCACTTGTTAACATGTGTTTTGCATGTAGAAATAGCATATTATAAGGTTATAAACAATACCCTGGAGTTCTTAGATTTTGATCATGAGTCGGACACTGTGTTTTTGTGAGAATATAAAATAATGGCTCAATGTGTTGACATTATTTGATGGTACAAATGGATGATCATTCTGTTTACTTTTAATTTTTTATGTTAATTTCATCGAACATGTGACACATGATGAAACTACAGGACGTTTAACATGTGACACATGATGAAACTACAGGACGGTTAAATACGAGCTCACTTGATTCGATCGTAAGTCGGACACTATGTCAGACTCAATATCAAGGAGAAACGGGTTTTCATATACCTCCTTCGCAATAAATAATACTGGAATACAGTAATATTCATAATGTTGATAGAGCATCATCAAAAAAACTGACAAATCTGTGACCAGAAATAAGACATACGGTACCATTGCCCCAGATAAGCAGCGTATCTGCGTATTTCACTCAATTTAAATTGCCAAATACCCAGTTAATTTCCCTGACATGCGTACCAGATACTCGAGCAATTACCATTTCACTCAAACATTTTAATTTTCAAGCGTATCGACAGTAAAAGTGTTCAAATGATTGATGTTTTCGTGCGTATTCCAATATTTACAAAAAGCAGATTTTACTTTCGGTGTTTATGTTGACTGGGACGTAATATAATTATCGATAAAGTTGAATATGTAAGCTATACCAGTCTATACTATTGTGTAGTCGTCTGGGCGCTTTCTTGTTTACTTTTGAAAGCGTTTGCGTTGTGCAGACGATTAAAATGTCGTAACCGACAACCGAGTTACCGTTAAGAAATAATCCCACTATCCTTAACTTTTTTCAAGCCAAAAATGACCCTTCACCGACGGCGATGTTAAAGAGCATCCTTTCTGACATATTATTTCAAACCGTTGAAAGTCCCTCGTTGCAGAAAAAACATGACTGTAACAAGGTGACAATTAAAACCTACGAATTGTGGAAAAAATCATTCCCGTCATGAATAACAAGTCAATAAAGCTCACATGAAGATGGGTAAGTTACCTTGTGATCCCCAAATCACACTATTATTTTTGAAAATTTGGAATTCACTCAATTTTAATTTCACGAGTGAAATACCAAATAGGTCCAAAAGTTATCTGGGCACTGCACTGCATACCAATATATTGTGGTAGGTGATAAACTCCGTCTTTATCATTGATATTCAACCAAGTTTACAGTTAAAATTAAGTATCTTCAGTATGATTCTTTTAAAACCCTGAATATTTCATGCACATTCATGCAAACTGATTCAATAATATGTATATTTTAAAATCAAAATCTTGAAAATTATCGTCTTTAATAATAATAATAATTATAAATTCTTTATTTAAAGAAGGTTAACACATTATGACATACTATCAAGATATACACATCATATTTTCAATGCGGCCTTCTGTACATGAATTAACAAACATTTAGTGCTTTTAACAAATACACTAACAATAAAAACATTCAATCTTCGACAAACACTCAGTTATATTTGAATATAGAAGAAATCTAAGAAGTCTTACATAATGTACATATATATCAAAAAAAAAAAAAAAAAATATCATTCATGTTAATGTGCATTTTGCAATAAATATTTATAATTATATTTAAATGACTGGATAGTAGGAAGAGAACGTATGTCGACCGGTATATTGTTCCAAACGTGTCGACCAAAGTCGCTAAAGGTGTCTTTCAAAATCTTGAAAATTATCGTCTTTTTACGCCAACTATTTTTTATTTTACAATAGAACCTAAGGATAGAAACCGAGTAACACGAATGTTATCCTCTACTGAAAATAAATAAATCTCAACATCTCAAATACCAAATTATGATTTGTTTATGAACTTTTAATGAAGTTCTTGCCGAGTTCCAGTGGTTACAATGAACATATAACTGGTTCGCTGTTGCTATTGTGACATTGTGAACTTCATGTGCGTTTGTGGCAACGTAAAAAAACGTCTCAATATCAAGTTCAACTAAAGACCACTTTACAGAATCGAAACTGACGTAAGATTGTCACAATTTGTGCTGAATCAGTTGTGTAGATATTCATAACCCATAACCATGGATAACGTTTAAAATAGTGCGTATAAACACGCAAAAATGACCCTTCAGACAAAATTTGACATTTTATATGTTTTTGATGTTTATGAAACATGGACATTTTCTCTTTAAAAAACTGTTCATTTTATGTTGATATCTTAATTAAAAATGATTTTATCTCAATTTGAAAATTAAAAATTGTACTCACCATTAATTTTGACGTTGACGTCGGCGTCTTGGACGCCGTTGATTAAATAACAACAAACAACATAAACAATAACCATTTTCTATAGTATCAACTATTTATATTAAGAAAACATATTCCCTATGATATAATAATTAGGTAAAACACGGAAGTGACGAGAAATTTGATTAGTAATTAATTGATTACCGGCCGACGTCATAAATTGTTACTTCATGACGTTGTCGTCTGGACGTCCTAAGGGATGTTTTCGTGTGTTGCGTCTCATATGTGTTTATGACTATGATACCAATGACATGTAACGCGGTTTATCAAAGACAATAAAAAGAAAAAAAATGAACCTCTGTTTTGTTCGAGACCACCGCCATTTTCTAAAACAAAGTCAAGGCCGTTAATTGTTTTCCAGACTCGGTCTCGCGAGCTTCCGTTTTATTTTATTCTGTTCTATTCGCACGCAACCTGCGAAATTTAAAACAAAATAGATAAAGTTATACATGTTTCACAATCTGCGTTTGTTTATATAACCCAATCGAATTAAATGTAACAAAGTTTGACGAACACCTAAATTCATTCTTGTTGAGCGGTTTTGCGTTAAGAATAAAAACACGAGATGTTTAAATGAAATATTCTGTTCTCTTCGTGCGCATCTACGAAGTTTAGAAATGTGTGAAGAAAATTTTTTAGATAGCGTCTTTTACAATCTGAATTTGTTTATATAACCCAATCGCATGAAATGTAAATAAAAAAGTTTGGCCGAACATGCACCTGAATCGGTTTTGTGTTAAGAAAATATATATATATAAAAAATCGACAGACCTGCAATTTAGGAAGATAGACCAGAGATAGGCGACACATTTTAATTGTGATAAGAAAAATGGAACCAACTTACCATGAATTCTGAAGATGGTGCCGTGAAAGTTGTTTTTCCCCCACATCATTTCACACTGTCCCCTGTCAACGAACTCAGTTTTTAATTTCAGTTTTTTGTCCGTTTTCAGAACCACAGCAATACTTGAATCTTCCAAAAAAAAAAAGATGCAGGCGAACATGGTTGTGAATTTACGCAGATTTCTTTCAAACAATTGGGGTGCACAAAATCCGTGGAAGTTGAAATGGCGTCCACTCTAAATATCTGACGGCGGCCAAGCAGTAACTTGATACGGATTCAGGATGGTGCCACATCATTTATTGGGGTTACCGATTGGGTATTTGTTTATTTTGGCTGGGGAAGAATACCTCACAATATGCTAATTTACCTTAAGGTCACTCGGTCAAAACAGAGATTAGAAATGATGTAATACGAATGCCGCAGTGCTGCAATCAGTTTGCAGTCTGTAGGCCAGCAGCTTCGAGATCCAGGTACTGGCGATCCGGGCCAACTGTAGACTCTTGCTAAAAATGGAGGACACATCTGCTCAAACACAATCGAACTCTGGCCCCACTCCTTCTGTGGCTGCGGACACGTTTCGTTATACATGCAGTTCAAGCAATGAACGAACACAATGTCCGGTACGAACATTAACAAAGGTAATTATAAATATATTTTATTTTAAAAAATATGTTAATCAGCTTGTAAGATCGGCCCCGTTTTTCTAGGAATTCAGTTACGAATTCGTTGAAGTACGGTGACCACCGGAAGTTAGACTTTTAAAATGGCAGCGCACAGTAAATTATCACAATTCTTTGTTTACACACCGATGCAACATTAACAATTAGAGTCTATGCTTTCCTACTGACAATGTCATCATTACTACATGTACGTGACATAAGGTGTGTATCCGAATCTCTGAACTCGGAGTTTTAATAGGAGACCTATTTCATTTCAAGTGACGAAGTGTGTATTAATTTTAAACTTGTTCTTTGGTTATAAAGTATAGCAACGAAACTTATAAGTTGAGTAATATTGTTATGTAAAAGTGGTGCCATTATCATTTTGTTCACTGTGTTATAAAAGTAGATGTAGGTATAAAAAAGAAAGGAAATGCAGCCTTCCACATAACACAGTAAACCACAAACACGCAACAAGGCGAACATGAATGGTAATATGATCATATGATTTGATTTCCTGTTTGTTCATTGTCATGTTCACAGTGGTTGCGTTTAGGGTTCTCCCAGTCTTCGAATTAACCCACTAGCCCGAAGCCCGGGACTAGTAAACTGTCATTCGGGCTAGTTAATTTATGTGTAGTCGGGGCTAAAGGAAAATTTATGGGTTTTCATTGAGTATATAAGAAGTCGGGCTACAGTGAAACAAACATTTTAATTCAAAGACTGCTCCCATCGGTTACCGAAATCACTCTCGGTCACCGTCATTAGCAGTTGGTTCGCCGATAGGTAGAACATTGGTAACCAATCTTCCTGCGACCTGAGGTAGTATTGATGGCCTCGTTGGTACCAAATATTACCATCGGTGGCCATTGGTAAACCAAAGTTAACCAACGTGGTTGCCGATGGGAGAACCCTGAACGCACCCATTGTTATGAACATGACAATAAAATATTCTGTTCTATTTTGAATGGAATAAATAATTTGTTGTCACAAAGCAAAAAACAGTTGACAAATAGGGTTACCACCATAGAATGGTCAGTGGCCGTGGGGGTTAAAACCAGGTTCTAGGGTGCACCTAACATCACACTTAACTTGAACAAGCTTCCAGTTAATAAGTTGCGAGTTACCACATGTGTTTCTTACAGAGCTCTGCCCATGCAGTTTGATTTAAGGTGAACGTGCTAATAACTGGTGTTTGTTGATGGAAGTGGGGAACTCTAGCACTCTCTCAGGTACATCTGGGATACTGCATTAGGCCAAATCCTATTCCAAGTATACATGTACATAAATAACTTACCGCAATAGTAAGATTGTTTGTTAGATGATAAGCACGCACGGTATACCTGACAATACATAATTTTGATATAACATCAAAATAAAATGACCAATCAGTGACTAGCAACTTGACACCTTCAAATTTGACTTAAGTCTTTATCGGTGATTCCGTTGGTTTAACAATGTAAAAGTTCAGGTATTTACAGTAACTGATTGTTTTTTACATTTATGCAAATTGATATGTACATGTACCGTATCTTGAAATGGCAATATGTTTGAATTCTTAATAATTTCATTTATTATATACTTTCCAGCGAAATAGTGTATTTTATGATTAAAATAATACCTTATATTTTCATTGTTTACATTTTCACTGTGAACATAATTATAACAGTGACGTCATGCAAATATTTATGTTGCTGACTTCATTATTGTTGCGCGTTATCCTCCACATTTTTCTGCATAAGGTTTATAATAAAATGAATATTTGTTATTTTGTCGTGAATATAAGGATTTGTTTTCATCTCGAAGTAAGAAAACTCAAATATTCCAATCGTGTAAATGTAAGTTTTCTCACTTCTCGAAAATACATCCTATATTCGCTCCAAACCAAAAATAATTTCTATGTCCTTGTAGATGCATTAGAGTACTTGTATGAATTTGTTAGACTCTTACTATTTCGTGAAGTTTCCGAAATGTAATTTTTGTCTATAGATTTCAGGACTTTGAAAACAGTGAACCAAAAGAAAATGATGGAACACAAGACGTCTTCCACTTCAATAGTGATGATGTCAGTGATAATGTCTTTAGGCAGCAAGGCAACGAAACATCAAATTATGTGTTTGAAACAACAAGCAATCCTGAGGATATTGATACCAACTTAATTAGCTGCGATTTTGATGATTATCAAGATGTGGAAGAAATGTGGGATCCGATTGCATGTCTTCCTGATTTTGACACAGTCCAAACAGATACTTTCTTTGAACAACCTGCTTCTGAGGATATATTTGTCACAGTCCAAACAGATACTTTCTTTGAACAGCCTGCTCCTGAGGATATAGAATATGACCCAGACAATGATAAGTTATACCCTGGAGCAGAAGTGACTGTAGGAGCAATTATGCTGTTTTAGCAGTATTCTCTACACGCTATAATCTAGTTGGTGACGGAATTCAAAATATGTTAAAAATCATTGCTATTGCACTTCCAAATGGTCACAGACTCTGCACAACGCTATATGACTTCAAGAAGTACTTTAGTGTAATCAAAAACCCACCGATAAAACATTATTACTGCTCAACTTGCTTATTAAGTTTTCGGATAAATCTACAATTTTTTGTCCCAATCCTGATTGCGGAAAACCTATAAATAATCAAACTCGGAAATATTTCCTTGCAATTCCCATCATCGAACAAGTGAAGAACTTGTTTTCGCAAAAAGGATTTTATCCACTTCTATTTGATAGGTTTAAAAGGAATGTGCCACCTGGAAAATATGAGAACATTTATGATGGACACCTATATAAGTATTATGTACACAATGATGGACCTTTGCAATATCCGGAAAATATTTCCAGCACTACCTCAATTTTGTCAATGCCATTCACATTCTTTTAAAATGTGGATCAACAGAAAGTGACCTATCTGAAGCTGAATTATTGTTAAATGACTTTTGTAAGCACTTTGCAAGACTTTATAGCCAGTGTTACATGACCTTAAATATACACCAGCTTTTTGCATTTACCAGACTGTGTCCGAGAATATGGACCTTTATATACACATAGCTGTTTTCCGTTTGAAGACAAAAATAGCTTCATTTTAAAATTGATCAAGGGAACACAAAACATAGATGACCAAATTGTCACAGGTGTTTCATTTGTTCAGAAGTTACCTGAACTGAAAAGGAGATGTATTGTTGAAGGTACAGAGCTTGCACTGCTGCTCAATGAAATCGATAAACATACTTACTTCAAAAAAGGGGAAAAGATCACAGATGGAGTTTATATACTTGGCACTACAAAAAGGATAACCCTTAACCAAGAAGAATTTTTTTCTCTCGGAGACTTTCTAGGACATGCACCAATATTAGAAAAGATAAGCAATTTTGCCAGAATTGAGCTGAATGGAAATATTGTATATGGCTTAGAATGATCAGAAGAAATAACTTTACTGTTTCATTTAATTTGGATGGTAATGAAATGTTTGGACAAGTGCGATTTTTTGGTAAGCTACATGATGCAAACAAAACAGATCAAGTAGTTGCATTTATTGAATGTTTTTACTGTGCAAATTATACTGGAAACAGTAATATTCTTGCAGTTACCGCAACAACACATCTGAAAGTGGTGCCATTGAACTGTATAGTATCAACCTGCATGTGTGTGCACATCAATGACACAAAACAAACATACATTTGTAAATTTTCAAACAGACTTGAAAGTGATTAATGAAAAGATGATTAAAGATGTATTCGAGAGCGCACTTGTGTTTTTTTAGCTTTATATTAATGGTGATGGAATCCTTTAGACACGGGAAATTGTGTTGCAAATTATAAATAACTTGGTTAATATTAAATGTATCTCATTTTCGTTTTGAAGATCTTTAATGTTTAATGAATTTTTGTTATTTAGAGATTAATGTCAGTTTACAGGTTCAAATTCTTCATTAACAACTTTTTAAAGAAATTTTGCGTGACATTTATATTTAATCATTGGATTGGAAATCACTACATTACAACTGATATTGATCACTCTTAAAGTATTTTAAAAGTTAGAGCAAGTTAAAAATAGAAATTCACCATACAGAGATCGACAGTATCTATTAGCATATACCGTATTTTCCCTAATAGTAGCGCCTCCCCTAATAAAAGCACCCCCACTAAATAAATAATGTTACGGTATATGCTTATAGATACTGTCGATCTCTGAATGGTGAATTTCTATTTTTAACTTGATCATTGAAATGGCATATTATATGTTTGCATAATGTATTAATCGTTGAAATGCCATATTTTATGTTTGCATAATGTATTAATAAAGGAAACACTTTACCTTTGGTTGACCCACTTTGATTCTTAAAGAAATATTTTTTAAAATCGGGCCTAAAATCGGCTATGTTGGAAAGTACGTCTCGCGCAAATGATTAAGTTAAAATGATAAATAGTACGTGTCTGAAAAATGTCTAAGTCCAAAATTACGTCTCGCAAACTTTTCTATGTCCGAGATTACGTCCCGTGAAAATTTCTAAGTTAAAAATTCCAAAGTACGTGTCTATAAATAGAAATACGTCTCAACAGAGAATTATTACGTCCTAAACTTACGGGCGTACTCGAGACGTACTTTTTGAAAAGTACGTGTACGGCTTCTTTCCACCCGTACTTTTGCAACTACGTCCATAGTACGTCCGTATTACGTGTCGTTTACGTCTCATTTCCGTCCAATTTTTTCATACGGGTAGATACATGTATGTGAACGTATTTCAGTAGTCAAGAAGAATGTTTTTGTTTTGACGGGAGGCATGTGAGAGAATTACTTTATTCAAAAGGTTAAGTTAATATTATGACGTGTGATACATGTATGTGAAAATATTCCTGTATAAATGAGGAAATGAGGTTAGCGTAATGGGGTTTATGTTAGAACGTAGTTGTTGGTGTAAGCTGGTTGTATTACAATAAAATAGTATTGTTTATTTAATTAAAAAAAAAAAATTGGATATTTTATGTTTATTTAATAATTCAGCAAACTTAAGTAATTATGAAATTATGTAAATATAGAATCGATGGTCAAGACTTCGCAATGAACATAGGTATTTTAACATAGCATACATAAAGCATTTATAGTGGCCTTTGTTTTCCAGCTGCTGGGTGTTTCTATCCTGAAGGTGATGTTTTTGTACTGCCTGCGTATTACATGTATGTGTATCTTGACGAAATTATTTTTTGTTATCAAACCAATGAGCAAAGAAAGATAGTGCCTGTAATTAAAAAATGACACACTAGAGAATGCTTTCATCGAATGTAGTACAGGAAGCATCGAATACCATGTCTTTTTGACGATCACCTTTCTGTGTCTCTGGATAAATTACGTTCTATTGTTCGGGGCGATTGTTTCATGCAAATATTTTGTTTTTACTTGTAATGCTAGGGTTTAGACCAGGCTCTAGGGTGCACCAAACCAAACCTCACTCGTACCCTAATATCATAAAAACCAGGAGAGTGTAAATAAAGATATCACCGGCAGATTATATTCTCTAACAAACACTATATGCCTTTTATCAAATAACATCACAGTCAAATGTGTGAAACATATAAAGATGAACATAAAACCGCCACGACGTCACGCGTCATATACTTTACAAAAGCATGTCATTCAGCGCCAAAATATCATAACTTCATGTGTAAACAACGTCGGATAGCACAGAGTTCATGTGTTTTTCTTTTTAAACACTCACAAACTGATTTGCATTGCGTTAGTTATTTTTAGTATGAGCTTTTGCTAAACAGTAACGATACAACTTTGATCCGGATGAATGTGAGATAAATAACAAGGTTTCAGTTAACACAGTTATTTGCGTGTTGTTGCATAATTTCATTTGTATTTATCACTTGCGCTAGGAAGTCACTCGAGCAAGGATCAGCGTGAAATGAATTTAAACAGGTTGGAATTTTCCCAAACACCTCGCTGTGTAACTAATAAAATAACACATGATACAATTGACATATTTGCTGAACATTTTATATCCATAAAACTTAGGTGAACAGTTATAAAGTTTGTTTATTTTAACTAATATCATGACAATAAGCATTAAAATCGAACAGGAAATGCAGCTTTCACAGACCACAGTAAACCCAAAAACACACAAAAAGACAAATTTAACATGAATGGCAATGTTAATAAGGAATAAATCCATATTAGGTCAAAAACACAAAAAGTGTTAACAATAGGGCTACCGCTTTGGAACATGAAAAACAGTTTTTACAGAGTTGATAACATTGCGTAGTTTTAATTGTCTTTGTTCTGCGAATGCTAACGTTCCTGTTTCATTTGTGTATTTTCTTCCTAATAAATAGCTGGTGAACATGAAATTATAAATTAAGGCATACGATTTAAGTATAGCTTATGTAGCTTTAATGGACCATCAATACCTATATTGAAGATGTACTACGAATATGTATTGATGCCTTTTTATGAGACGATGCTTCAAAATATGCTCCTTCACATGGACGTCAGGGTCTAACAATAAGAAATACTGACATTTAACGATACTGCAGATTACGCATATGATGTCTTGCGGTTCATACTAATTCCCATTCCAATATGAAAAAAACACCAACGCCGTGTTGCAATATCAGTCAGCTCCTCCTATTTTATGCTTCACTCCTGACTCTGAGGAGAGTCAATAATAATATGAATGTGAGGGGAGTCAACAAACGCTCTATTTATGTA